>JAOBRD020833980.1:0-13218 GCA_027575215.2 Hydrozoanthus sils
TGGCGTAGAGTACGGAGAACAAATAAGCATCTATTAGCTTCTATTAGTTTTAGTTTGATATGTTCTGAAAACCTATTATTTTCCTCAAATGTTACTCCTAGTATTTTCAAATTGCTAACTTGCTTCAGACCATTGATCGGAACTGTAACTACCTTATTTTTCACAATCTTTGACAAGTGGTGCTGGCTCAACATAATGTTCATCTTTACAGAGGTCCCCGAAGAACTTGTCCAAACATGGAAGAGATTTTTGTCTTCTAAGTGTTATGCTGTCCACTTGGCGCCACCATTGTTTAGTTCCGCGTGCACCGTTAGCCTTCCACTGCCTCCGGTTCTCCTCGATCATTTTTGATATTTTATCTGAGAGGTCCCTTGCCTTGTTTTCTTTTCCCGCGTCAGCAGCCCTCTTCTTTTTTATCAAAAGATGTTTCAAAAGTGGTGTTATCCAAGAGGGTCCCGTGTTGAGATACTAACAGTCCTAACCGGAAAGCATTGATTCATCACAAAGTATAGAATATCATTTAGTAAATTTGTGGCAGATTCAACATCTGTGGCCTTTACCACAGGAGACCAGTCAGTTTTTTGGAGAATTGACGAAAAGTGGATTTTTCTGTGATCTCTGTAATCCCTGAAATTGCACTTCGTGCAAATGGGTTTTGTTTGAGACAACGTATGCTCTTAAAATTAACTACGAGATGAATTCAAATTGAACTAATAAATTTGTTTATTTCTTAAGTGTTTGCTGTAAAATCAAGAATGTTACACTGTTTGTCGGTGTCCAGAAGGTGTAATTGGCATGTAAAGTTGGATTAAAGTGTGAATAGCTTTTTTTCTTAAAGTGGATTCTGAGTTGGTTTCTCAATATTTCTCAGTCATCTAAAAAGGCATTTGGTCATGGAAAAGTCTTTGAAAATTCATGGAATTTCATTCCTCATTCTCAGTGTGAACCCTGACTAGGGACTTCTTTATCTTTAATTAGAGGACGACAACCTCGTAATTAAAAAAGCTTCAAATGTTTATAAAGTGTGCGATGCAGACTATTTCGACTTGCGTGTTGAAACTAAGGTACATTACAAAAACGTGACAGCTTTGGGGGAATAAACGCAGTTAAGAAAAAGGGATTTTTTTAGTTTATGGACGTTCGCAATCTGTCTTCAAGATTTTTCTTGTTTTCCAGGAAGTGGCCGCAGCTAATAAAATTTCAGTGGTTTTAGTCATTTATTAGTATTCTTACAGTGTTATTTTCCAAATCAATTTAGTTCGAAAAATGACTGTGTAAGTCAAAACGTTTGCGTCGTAATTTTTTTAGACTTTTGTTGCAATTTTGTAATATAACTTTTAAAGGATAATGATTTTATACCCCCTTAGTTCTATGCACATTACTTATCTTCAGATTAGCACATGGCCTAGATGGACGAGAATACTGCGATGTTAAGGAGTTTGAAGAGACAAATAAGGCATTCGAAGTACATCGCTGCAATTATAGCTCACTTATCGGAACACCTGAGAGAAAGGCTCAGATGACAGAGAGTTACAACGATGCAATGTTGTACATGAACTCGCTTCACGCTGGGAAAGATTCGGGAGTTTTTGATGTGTACCCGTGGAAGGGATGCCAGAAGTTAATGGATGTGGCTGGAGGGAATGGAGAGTTTCTTGCTTCCATAATGTCGCAACCAGGCTGCGAGCACATTAAAGGTACGCAGTGCCTGCAAAAGGTATAGCTTTTGTAGGTAATGCAATGAGCTAAATATTTTTATCTAATTATTTTCTCTAGAAATAAAAGTAGTATATATAGAATGGGGGTTTTAGCTCAGGCGGATTAGGGCGGATCGCGGATCAACCCGGTGGTCACGTGTTTGACCTCAAAGGCTAATATACAATGACGTCATCGGCGTTTATTTGGAAGTAAAGATAATAATTCAGCCTGCCCATATTTGCCCGGTCCAGAGATAATTTTTTTTGCTGAAGACGGGGACTTGGAATTTATAATCTATGCCTTTTTTCGATAGTATAGGGCTAGGACGAAGAATTGTTTGATAACAGACGACCATGAGAGACTTTTTTTAAAAGATAAATTGCTTTAATACAACCTGTAAACGTAGATACGATATACAATTTCTTATTTACATCGATCTACTATAGATACAAACAGCATTTTCAAGGTAGAGTATTTAAAGTCACGTTCTCAGTAAGTAGAACAACTATAATGTTAAAGTAGAATATACTACTATAGCGCTGAGGAGGAATTCATTTACTTTTGAAATTAGTTAGAAAATAGCTTGTTCTGTGTTTTTATTTACCGTCTTTGAATCTGTTTCTCCTTCATATACCATTATTCTTGTTTTTGGTTGTAGTTTTGCTTTATGTAAATATTTTCTTCGCTCACTGACATCCAGTTAGTGTACATCCGATTAATGGTTCGATAACCGTACGAGACATTCGGCGCCACATCTGGTAACTGGACAATCTGTGCAAATATGCTTGTAGCTAGACATGTTCACTCTAATTGACGTCCAAGCTGAAATGACTTCAACTTCCTAAGACAATAAGTTTTATAGAGGGCCGGCAAGACCCTTAACCAAATACAAAAGCGCCAAATCGAGGTCAAAGGAGCCAAACACGGGCCGTAAGGCCGAAGGAGAAATTATCATCTTTACTTCCAAATAAACGCCGATGACGCCATTGCATATTAGCCTTTGAGGTCAAACACGTGACTTCCGGGGCTGATCCGCGATCCAGCCTGCATGATCCGCCTGAGCTAAAACCCCCATTCAATATACTACTATATAATGAACTTAGTGGATAACCCAAAAGATCTTTGATCTCGTGATCCATTTGGGGGCCACAAGACAATTCAACAGTAGGTCGTGCGAGACGACCGCACCGTAGCGCAACTGTTACAATAGTTTCGAGTAAGTGAGTTCATTATTTTCTTTGACTATTTCCAACTGGATGATTTACGACATTCACTGTCATCTTCGTTTGTTGTTTTGTTTGTCCAAGATATCTTCAGGATTTTTTTCAAACATTTGTTGACAAATGTTCGCAACTTGTTGTTGGATGATTCGGTGCTTCTTCGTGACCAACAAGACACTTTTAAATTGAAACTGAAGATTCTGAGCTTTGTTTTGCTGGAGATGACACGCAATTCCATACTTCCTTCACAAATTAAAAACAGCTCTTGCCCTGTTGATCCTGATTCTGATGATTTCCATTCACACTAACTGTTCTCTCTAGGTGTTTCTTCTAGATCGATGCCTGTCACTGGTTTTGATGTGCATTTAACCTTCATGATCTTATCATCATTCGGTGTTAGCCCCAGTTTGGTGGAATATTTCATCACCTTTGTGGTTTCGTGTTGCATTCGTTGTCTGTTACTAGAAAGAAGCGCATTCAAGATCGTCAAGTTGTTTTTGAAATTCCCACTAGCATTAACAGTTGTAAGCGCGTTAGCATAACTGTTTAGAAACTTTAAAACCAATGTCAGCAAAGAGATTCCTCTGTCGTTCTTACATTTTCTCGGGGAATTTGAAGATGTGGCTTTCGTTCCATTCCGTTAGCATTTCCTCATCTTCCCAAATCTTTCCAAAGAGTTTATACAGCATACTAGCAGTTGTATATGGATTTGTTTCAAGTGCTTCTGGTGCTATATTGTTGGGTCCTGCTGCTTCCCCAGACTTCAATTTTTTAATAGCTTTAACGATCTCTCCTTTCGATGGTCTTTCGCGATTCACTTCTAGTTCCGATGGTGCCTCTGGTATAGACAGTGTTTCGATGGATCGGGGTCTAGTTAATAGTTCACTAAAGTGATCATCATCCCTAACTATAATATGTTTGTCTTTGTCTTTTATTTGGTTGTTGGTACGAGTATATTTCCCTTCTAGCTTCTTTGTTGTGTCTTATACGTCTTTCATATTTCCACTAGCTGCAGCTGGCTGTTTTTCTTGTATAGCTAAGGAGCTGAAGTACTCTTGCTTAATGGGCCTCCTACCCTCTTTTTTGTTGCATCTTGATATATAACCCTAACCCGTACCCTAAACCCTAACCCTTAGGGTTAGGATTATAGTATTTGGACTCAACTTTCTGGTGTTTGGTTCGGCTCTTGTTGCATTTCTCCTTGTGTATCTTCCTCTTCTTGATGGTCTTTAACGTTCTAGATGAAATCCACTCTTTGTGCTCCTCTGGTTTCTGCCAAGGACCTCTTCACATGTGTGTTCAATGCTCCCCCATGTCTCTTTTCGCTGGTCTTCTCTGTCCAGATCCTGAAGTGGAAGATGTCTGTTTGATAGCGTGATCGCGAAGATGTCCCGTGTTTTCCTGTCCTTAAGAAATCTCATGTTGTACTTCATTCTAGGATTTGATGGTGTATAGGCTCACCTAAAATTCATCCTAACTTTTGCGATCAATAGGTGGTTTTCTGATCCTGCATCTGCTCCTGTTTTAACTCTCACGTCAAGAAGTGATCGCCTAAATTTTCTTGAAACACGATGTTGTTTGGAAAAACCCACCTTGCTTTGTGTGTTCTTTGTGGGGGGAGACAGAACCCCCAATGACACATTCGAAGTCTGAACAGAAGTCAGCAAACATTTATCCGTTTTCGTTCATCTCGCGAAGTCCGTGTCTTAGCTTCCAACAATTTGTTTACCCGGTGTTTTTTTCTTCGTTTTTCCATTGTTTGGCTGAGTGTGCAATAGAATTGCTTAGTCTCTTCTTCTTCTTCTTCTGCGTCATTTGTAGGTACATCAGAGCGCGTGTTTTATTTAAAATACTTACAGGAATAGTTACCAGACTTTCGACTGCAACAGGCAACACAACTTTCCGTCTTTTTGAGTCAAATTAAAACTGATGTAAGGACTCTTCGAATTCTTTAATTCAAAAATAAGGTCAAATATAGTTTATAGATAAGGAAACTTTGCATGGTGGTCCTTATGAAGGTCTTCGAAATAAAAAATATATATATTAGTAGGATGATGGTTTGACAGCCCTCCTAAAAAAAAAGTTCCTCGCAAGAACATTTTTGCGTTTATCTTGAGCGACATATGCCACAAAGTGAAGCCAACAAACGTTTTACTTATAAACTTTGACTTGCTATTTCGATTTCTGACATTTCTCATATAAGCTTGACAAAGTTATATTATACCCCCTTTGCCTTACCTATCAACCATTATCCATGAGGTTTAACAATTTACCGCAAACTATTAATGTTTATCTCTACACTCAGGAACCTTGTTTGAGATACCCCAGGCGATAGACGGCGTAGGGACGATTTTCTCTTCCAGAGGTATAAACGAGGAAAGAATTACTTTGGTGAAAGGCGATTTTCTTCAACCCTTTCCATCAAATCTTCAACCTGATGCCGCCATTCTGAAATCAATCATCTCGACAGTGAAGAGTGAGCATCTTAAGACGATAACAAGTAACATTAGGAAGACCTTACAAACAGGAGGAAAGTTGCTGATACTGCAGAGTGCAGCACCAGATGCATGCGACAATTCACACAATGAAACCAATAAAGGTTTTAAGCCCGGATTTTTCGGAGTTGAAATTATGGCATTTTATGACAATGGTAAGATTGATACAGTAAAAGGATGGAGGCAGTACTTGGAAGAAACGGTGGTTCCTCAAGGATTTAGACTCAATAATGTGATGCGAACAAGAGGAATTCTAATTCTTTATGAACTGATAGCAGTTTAATGAACTGTCATTTGGCCAAAGATTCTTGTTGTAGTAACCAGGAGACGTGAGTTCGAGTCCCGGTCGGGGCATTTAAACCAATTTTTTCGGACGAGTGTGTTGGAAGGTGAAAAAAGATATTTGTGTATTTCAACTTCGTTGTATTTCCCTTCCTTGACAAATGTATATATCTATTTGTATGAATCCTTGGATAAAGGTTCTATAGGCAGAAACACACACTCTCGAGTGAAGGAATATTAGGCCCCAAGGATCATCCATGTTTGATAACACTGTACTTCGGAAATTGCTATGTTGCCAGCATGGTAAGTCTGGTGGTGTAGTGGTTATCACGCCTGACTAGTAACCAGAAGGCGTTGGTTCGAGTCCCGATCGGGGCTTTTAAACCAATGTTTTGGGACGAGTGTGTTGGAAGGTGAAAAAAGATGCTATGCATATTTCAACTTCAGACTCTTGTTGAATGTTTTAGGAAAATTGAGAATAAAGCTTTTTTAAATAATTGCGTGTGCTTTAGAAAATATGATGAAACTAATGCATGACCAAACACCCAGGACAACGGCCTCGACTTGCATTCACATCTTCTGAGTGCAGATGTCAATAAAAGACCGCAATACGGAGGACGACGACATGCAGAAAGCAGTAGTGAATTTAATAGCTGCACGTTTGAATGCACCGCGCGCGCATTCTGTCCAACTACACGCCGTCATCTTGAAAATTACAACGTGAATCGCTCAATCAGTTAAAGCTTGTATGACTACGAGAACGACCTACAGGAAATTTTGGTCGGCTATTCTTGATTTTAATGCGCACGGGATTTTTGAGAACGGGAATACGCAGTAAAGACGCGTTCACACAAGAGACGCAAATGTAAGCGCAAGGACACTCACACTTGGAAATTTGTGAATCAAGAGCAAACACAAGCGCAAGTTGTGCGCTTTTCTTGTGTCAGAGGTTACGTTTGTGTCTCTAGTGTGAACACGCCTTAATAAATTACCGTGAAGTGCGGAATGTTCGATAGTTGTATCCAACCTCTAGGGTACGTTCCCATTTGTACAATCCAAATCCCGATTCCTAAGATCTGGATTGTTTGGATTTCCTGTGATAATGGAACAGAAAATCTGAAATCAGATTTTTGGTCGTGTGTTTCGCATGTGCGCTAAACAAAACATACGTGTTGATTCGCAGATTTGTCAAATGGAACGCAGACCTTGGGAAATCTGGAGCCAGTTTCAGATTGAATCCGAAGAATCCACTCTCGGGAGTAGATTGTTTGGATTGCAATCTAAAATCGGATTCATAAAATTCTTGAACAAAGGAACGCTAAATCCAGTTTTGGATTTTGCAAAAGGAACGTACCCTTAATTACCTTTTAAAGAACACCTTAACATTCACCTGTTCACAAAGCGTACATCGGACAAAAGGGAAAGCGAACTAGCCACACGTGATCGAAAAGGACGATCAGGAAGTGTATTTCTTGTAAGCCTGCGCAAAGCTTTGCTATGAAAAATATGATTTCGTTGTGGAGAAATCCTGTAAAGCCGTTTCTTAGTGTCGACAAAGATGCATTGAGGACGCTTTGACGATGACTGAGAGTAATGCACAGTCGAAAGGTAGGCTCGTTTTCTTTCTTTTGGCGTCTGTTTTGTTCGATGTTTTATAAACCGGACATTGTTGGGATGAGAGAAGTGTAGAGGCTTCGTTCAACTACTGAACAAAATTTCACCAATGTTTAATGAAGCGTGTTAATTATCTCGTTTAGGTCGTTGCTTTACTCCAAGAATCAACGACACAAACATCAGTTGAACGTTGCTATATTTTGAACTCTTCGTTTATAGCGGAGGGGTTGGCGCAGTGGTAAGATCTCTGCCTCCCAATCCTGAGGTCCCCGGTTCGATCCCCGGCCTGGTCGAGGGTTGAATATTTGGGGGAGTCCTTCTTTCCCGCTAAAGGACACTCAGCTTTCCATCCCTCCGGGATCGGTAAAATGAGTACCAGCATACATGGATCGCTTGAAGCGGCTGCCAATTGCGCCTTTATATGCTTCCGGTCCGCTTGGGGTAAACTGATCATTGTAAAGCGCCTTTGAGCATGTACATGGAAAGGGCACTATATAAATGCACCACTTTACTTTACTTTTTATGTTTGAGCGTGGCGTCTTTTCGAGCCACCGATAGCCCCTGTAGCCCTGCTTGTGTTATAAAGTTAAACAGTGAGTTTCAGTTGAATGCATCATTAGTTGCCGACAACAACTATATAGAACCAGCAAAAGATTACTTGTCGTTCTTTCTTATTTCGAAAGCGACTTAATTCTGAGGATTTTGTCTTTAACTTCATTTGTGGGACTTAATGGTCATCGTTTTTTCATTTTTTTTTTCCATTTAGTTTTCTCCGTTAAATAGCATGTACAAAGATAACTGGTTTTATGATTTTTCATTAACAAATCGAAGATTATACAGTACTGGAATATTTTTCACTGAACAACATATTTTCTTTTATAGGTCAAGGATCAAAATCACTCCCGGTCAACAACGAACCATCCGTGTAGCGTTAAGTAAATTTGAATGCATTCTAAGATTTTTATACGGTGAAATAATATGTTGTTTATGCTCTGATAATCCTTTATTTTTCTTGAAGACGGGTTTTCTACATAGACTGTTAGCAAGTTGCATGCACGCTGGAAACACAAAACAACGATTTAGCCAAACAAATTAATTTCTTCAGGTAAGTGGAAAAATTTGTTGTTCTCAAAAGGTATTGAAATATTTCACACGACCAGCTAGATTCAACCGTGAACCAGTTCAACAGCTTTCTGGCTTAATATCTGTACAAGCAAGTAACGTGGATAACCTCGACAAATATAAGGCGTTAATTCGTTAAATTGAGTAACCTTGAATGACAAAATACCCTTTCCCGGTTAAATACGTAGCTTTTACTCCTGTCCAGCAAGGATCGTTTTAGAAAACGAATTTAAATAGTTCAACTTTTTAGCCCTTCCGTTAGGACATTATTCTAATGCCGGGAGATTCCAGATATCAAAGAATCTAAAAACGAAAAGGGTTTAAAAGGGGGTTACTAAAGATTGCCGGGGTGGGGAAACCTTCTTTTGACTCAATTCGTAAGCTCCAGTTATCAGTATCAACAAGGCTGAAGTTTAGCTCGCAAAAACTTGAAATTCAAGTTTAATTTTCAGTGGCTAACGATGCTTGTTCTATCGGGTATTCCAGATGACAAACGAGTTTAACAAAGAAACAGTTTATATACAAGTAAAGCAGTTTGTTTTAAACAGCAGTTTCTGCAGCTATGGGACTACAACTTGATTTTATCATGAAAACCAAAACTATCGAAAAAACTTCCTGAAATTAATTATAACAAATTGGAGAGAGGGTGCGTTCGAGACAACGAAATTGTTGTACAAGATTTCAGTTCAAATTATTGAAGTTTCAACAAATCAGGATCTCTCAAGAGCAATCCAGCGGTAACTTCAAAGTAGGTTCGCTTGTTATATTTTCGTATAGTACTTGCTGAGAACCTGTTGAGATGACACTTATATTTTAATCATGACCATAAACTTCCCGGCACCTTTTCAAACGATAAGATTCTTAAAATAATTCATTCTTTCATTATTGTGTATGGCGTCATCGCGTTAGACGTTCTCTGTCTCTTAGTAGCTAGCCTGTTTTATTAATAATAAGTTTGTTTCAAAACTCTTATTTTGTTTTCGGTTGGAGGTGGCAAGTTTGCAGTCGCACTTTCCTTGTTTAAATTTCTAATCAAAACACTGCTTGTCTCATTTGTCTTATACATCATCAAACTCGAAAGGCAAGTGGTGGCGTTTTGGTTTGGAAAAGGGATGGAAATTGCGTCTTTATCTGCGGGAAGGAGCTCGGAAGAGGGGTTTTTTCCCATCGAGAAACGCGAGACGGGGGAGGGACTGGAGAGTAGTGACAAAATGCGAGAGGAATTTGACTGCTCAAGCGAAGCAATGGCGGACACCTTACTGAGAGATACAGTCAAAGAACTGGAAAAAGCTCTTTGCGAATCAAAGCGTCTTTTGTCACAACGAGACGCCGATATCCTTGCTCTTCGAAGCGAGATCGAAACTGTTCGTAAAGAATCGAGCTGCGAAACACGGGATTGTTCCACAATCGAAGAAGAATTCAAGAACTCCCAAATTAAGATATTCGAACTCGAAAAGGTTATTCAGCAACTACAGCAAGACCTAACACATTGCAAGGAACAGACCGACAAAAACACGACACAAAAGGAAGAGTGCAAGATAACTAGCCAAGCCTGTTACTGCGGCTCTTTATGTGGGGCAATGAAAGAAGCGGTCGAGTTGAAAAGAAAATTGCAGTTAATGGAGCAAAAGTACCACCAACTAAAGCGACGATTTCGGCACAGCGAGAGAAACAGAGTTAAAGTGGCCCATCGGGACAGTCCTTGCATTATCAGTTAGGTAAATTGATAAATCAAACAGATGCCTGTGTTAATTCAATACAAACTCATGGTCCGTTGATGACCTGATTTACAAAGTTTAATAACCATGAACCCGAGGTGAAAGACCGCTTACAGGGACTAAGCAAAATACCAACCGGCACATCGCGCAAATTGTTCGTTATAGTGATGCCACAGTTTCATAACCTTGCTAAAGCTTGGATATACGCTACTTTACAAGATTTTGAGTTGACTAACTGAACGAGAAGAGATGCATGTATCTGTGATCTGCGTCGCTGAAAGTTGATGTATATCCGAAATCAAGGCAAGTCGGTCACCCCACTTATGAAACTATAAACTCAAACGTGTATTGATTGAATAAATGAACAAATCTTAGTGATTCACTGTATCGTTTACAGTTATAAACAAAATATTTTCCAACCTTGTTGGCCGTGTTTGGGAGAACTAGTACTTTTTCTTTATGAAGAACAATTTTATAAGAACAACGAGGCTCAGATTGACCAAAACAAGCTGAGTCTCGGGCTCGATATGCAACTCTAGAGCTTCTTTCTTTAACTGGACAACATAGAAATAATAAGAAATGCCGGCTTAGCAGTTTATCATCACTACACTGGAAATCATCTCGAGAAGATGACTCAGCTGCAAATTCACAACAAATCCACGGGGATAAATTGATTAAAACTTCTCATCGACTTGAACATAAACTGAAATAAGAACAATTTGAGGCTCAAATCGCCAAAAAATTAAGAATAACGAGGCTCGGCAAAATTTACTTGTTCTTATCAAAAAAAGTGTGTATACTATTAATGGTTTAAGTCTAAAAAGGTAAACCCTTTCGACGTTATTAAAATATATCGACGAATATAAGTTTGTTTTTTAAATGTGGTTTATATAAAATGGCTTTTCCAGTTGGCAGTTTGGCTTTTCATGAGGGTCTAGACATAAATATATTGTGTATTGACTCCGGCTGCAGTTTTGTTAGATTGTGAATAGTGCTTCAAAATAGTTCAGAGACTGGTAAGGCAGCGGTGTCAAGTATAGTTAGAATTTCGAACCTGAAATGGCCTCAGGCTGTTCCTTGTGTGCTATTAGACCACAGGCTTACCACCCTAAGTGTGTGTTTTCGTTCAGTTGAGCTCTCTTCCGGCTTGTCAGTAACTCGCACAGAATTCGTCGTTGCTTTGTGGTGTGTTCATATTCAGAGCTGGGCGAATAATCAGGGATTTGAGGGAGTTTTGAGAAGGGTTTTGGGGATCGGGAAAACCTTAAAACTGTAGTTTTTATAATCAAATCTTTTGTAGTTGCTTAGACCAATTTAACTTTAAATCACTGGGAATTCCTGGAGTTTGGTTGAATAAGATTGTCTCAGCACAAACCCTCTGACTGTCGGCTATTGATTGCTCTACTAATTATCTTAAAAACTAACGGCAAATATTTCAGCACGCTGAAACTATGTTTGCGCAACTTATGCATGACTTGGTCAACTTGAACAGGAATCGTTTTGGCTGAAACAATTTGGAATGAAAAAAGATTTCTTCGTCTGTTTCTTTGAAAGTCCAAAATGAAATTAACCGAAGTAGATCCAATTCTTGCGTATGAGTTCAGACCACGCTGGACGCAACATGGTTAATGCGCAGTGAAAGCTTTTTTAAACATGTTGATATTGAAATGTACCCCTATACGGAAATAAGGGAGACAAAATTAACCTGTGGCTGTAACTGTGCGGGTGGGTCCTTTCGTTTTTTTTTCTCTCGCCCCAATTTTCGCGCGGCCAGAAGAGAAAATCTCGCCAAAACTCAACGGAAACGCTTGCTACGCAGGTTGTCTTATCTTTTAAATCAAAAGGTTTCACTACTCTTGGCATGATCGGCTTTTCGTATTAAACTAAAAATAACAGATTGAACTAGCAATAGTTGCGTCGTTTTTTGTTTAATGCGCTTGCGCATAAAACATTCAATAAAAACCAGAAAGTGTAAAAATAGGAAGTGTTCACGTCCCTTGGGATTTCCCGAAGCGACGAGCTTTTCGCGAATATTATTTCGTGCCGTTGTCGACTATTCCGTGACGGCAAATGAGACGCCGAACAACCAAACCGGTAAAGTTGTTGATCAACCAAAGCGTTTTAACGGCTTAACTTTAGTACTGGAAATTTGGTAAATTCAGTGAAATCAGTTGCGTCTTTTTGACGCGCGATGCTATCAGACACAGAATCCTATAAAATGCTGTAAGTTTCAGGGAACGTTTTTGTGGCTACTGCCTTCTTGGAAGGCTGTAGCCATAATGTCATCGTGTAGGTTCCGAACGTAAGTAAGGGCATAAACCCACGTGGTTCGGAAAAACACTTTTTGGCCAATCACCAGATATCGTTCGGATGTCGTATAATGTCGTTTAGCCGCATATGATCCCCGACTTCTCATGCTCGATCGTCATCCGTGTGGTACAGAAATTGTTTACCTCAGCCGACGCTCCGAGTAATTAGAAATTAAGTTTTATCCCACTTTGGTTCAACAATTATTCAAGCACAGTTATCAGCATTTATGGAGAACTTTTTGATAAGAAATTGTTCCATTTGGCTTCAAGAATTGAGTACAGCTGTTAGTTGTTAGCGATCTTTGCAAACGTTTGACCTTCCTGACATTCATAATTTGAACTTGTTTACCGCATAAACTTTTGCACTTTTCTAAGTTTAACTTCCCGATTCTTGCAGTCGTGTCAGTAGGAGATTTGCAGCAAACTTTAATACTGCAATGCAATTCGGTTGTTTTACACAGCTCACAGCAGACTTGTCGGTCTGCAAACGGTTTCTTGTTGTCACATGCTCTTCTTGTCGAGTTAACTTATAGCTCATGTGAAAGACAAGACAAAGCGTGAATATGTCTCAATTTCCATTCAATAGAAAACGGAGAGAACTGTATGTTGCGGAAAATTTTTAAAATTAAAATCTGTATACGCTTGGTATTTAGCGGTGTTGACAGCAGGCGAGTTGCAATGTTCCACATTGAATTATTTACGTTTGAAGTTTTCTTACGTTTGTTCTTATTATAAACTGTTTGGATAATTTAAGCCTCTT
>JAOBRD020834086.1:0-13217 GCA_027575215.2 Hydrozoanthus sils
AAAGCCAGACTCAGAGAAAGCTTCGTTAAATACTATTAAAGTTCAGCAATTCACCAAATTATTCTTTCCCCTATTATCTCTGATTTTTTTATAATTAAGTAGAAATGTGCTGTGTTCTTTCTTTGACTTTATTAGTTATTGTTTTCCTTATTACTATTTGATGTTCTTTATATTTTTTTTACGCTGATGTTAACATGTAAAAATCAAAATGTGTTCTGGCTCCCCGGCTAGTATCGCCCTCATGGTTATTCCGGGTAGCCAGTACCTTATTTGTAATATCAAAAATTTGTTAACCTATATAGCCACAGTTGAGGTAAAATAAACGATTGTTGTCGTTGTTGTTAAATTTTTAACCTACTTTGTTGTTTCCAACCCTACAGAGAATGGTTCGAGTTGTAATTTTTGAATTCGCAAAATTTTTCCTTGGAAAAACGGTAAACCATTCTTCATGCCGGAGAGACATAATCAATATCACGTTATGAATCTACCCAATAATATATTGCCAATCTTCTTGTCATAATTTTTCCAATTTGTCATAAAAGTGATCTAGGAGTTCTTTCATGTTCATGCCTTACTGGTTCTCGCTAGCCTGGCGATATACACTGGGAATACGATTGCATACACATGCACTGCAGACCCATAGGGAGATCGAGAGGGGGTGCGATGGGTGTGCCCACACACCCCTTCCCCCCTCCTTCCCGCAACTGGCTGCGAATTCGAAGGTCCATTTTTTCAGTGCTTACCAATATCCCTTTCAATTTAAGTACCATGCATTTGCTTTGCATGGTACCCCTAAGGAGTTTCGTTCGCATCCCAATATTTTGGTTGAAACGGCTTTCCTCAGTTTCAATCTGTCTCAAGTTTTGTGGTGGTCAGAAAGTAGACTGCAAAACAGTCCCTTCTTTCGCCGGGAGATCGAAAATCCAAGGGCGTTCATCAAATTGGAGACTGGGAAGAGGAAATGGACGCGCGGACGAATCAAAAAGGACCCCATTCCTTTTTGCTCCCCGTCCGCGCGACCATTTCCTCTTCCCAGTCTCCTATTTAACGAACGCGCTTGGATTTTCGATCTCCCGGCGAAAGAAGGGACTGTTTTGCAGTCTGTCAGAAAGTAGAGGACAATACTAATGAACGTCTACTTCTCGATGTATAGCTCTAGGACAATTTTACAAAATGTTGTATTTTCAAGCAGAACAATTCAGTAGGAACCAATGTATTTATTGGGCATAGCGATTTGATCATATATTTGGATTTCGTTATTCGCTTCCTATGATGACAGCTGATCCATGCAACCAAATCAAACGATTTGTCCATTGAAGTCAGCTCTGTTGCATACAAGTTCGTGTCGTATTTCGCTGTGACTTGTGCCTCGAATCCTTTCAAACGATGTTATCGTTGACTTTTTACCCGATCGAGTACTTTGGTTTTCGGTAACAGCTGCTGATAAGTCGCACGGCGAGGCAACGAAACCAATTTAACCAATTGTTTAAAAAGACTTGTAAAAGCATGTCATGTTGCTTCCCCTAGACGCGTCGCTAAACAGTAGTCATCAGAGGTCGATGAATAGAATATTTTCGCTATAAAGAACTGAAATTAAGTTTAACATTAAATCTACCTAGTTTTCGTCGAAAGACCAAGTAAAGTAGTATGTCTCTAATATCTAACGCCGAAGCGTGTCTGTTGACACATTGAATAACTAGCTGTAGTTCCTGTACTCTTGTTGTTCCAATGATTTTAAATGATGTCATTTAATGTATTGTACAATTCGCAGGTTCAGACGTCCGTTTCATTACGGACTCTTGGTAAAACAACTCGCAGATGTAATATATCTTTCTTTGCTTCATTCAAAGAAGGAGTGCTGTCTAATAAATCAGGAAAAACCTGTCCACCTTCTTTGTTCTTAAAGGCCGACTGTTCCCCACTCTTACTCCGACACTGTCGGGTTTTATTGATATCCACCAAATGTTTACTTTCATTTTTGCTTTCTTTTTTTGAGGGCGAATCGTCAAATGTTTTTTGAGCTGACTCCTTATCTCTGATAAGTCTGGTTTTTATTGTAACTTTCACTGAAGACTTTGTTTTTTCAATAAATAAAACATCATTATTCTTCATTTCCGTTGAAGTCAGGTTTTTAATTTCACTGTCCAGTGCTGTCGCTTTTGAAATTGTTACTGCTTTTGTTGTCTTGGCAGCAGTTGGTAATTGTAATGTTTTCCTCCTATGTTTCGCTTTTGACTCCCAGTTTGTCTCACCCGTAATTACTAACGCTTTAATAAATTCGTTTTCAACTGCCGTGCTTTTCACTTTATTCGGCAAAAATATTTTTGTCAGAGATTGCGTGCAGGCTGCTTTCATTTGTTCATTTGTTTCGGTTTTGCAGTGTAATCTCCGGATGTGCCTTCTTGTAGCGTTAAAACCAACACAATTTGAGCCTAGAACTTGCAAATTCACATGCTCTCCTGTTATCAAGCTCCGATAGCTGATGGCAGCACAGTTATTGTGATAGACAATCAAGTTTGCCAAACTTCGACTACCGTGGACATTCAAGGGTTTCTGCGGACGAGACGAGAGCGAAGAAATTGCCTTTCTTTTCTTCTCTTGGTGTACGTCAAGGTAATGAACTTTCTCCACTCCGTTCACGTACGTTTTTAGTTTTTGTTTACCAATACGAAACATCTCTGAGCTCTTAGTATTAAATAAACAATAAGTTAACGGGAACAAAAGGTGAGACGACAAATTCTACGTTTCGTCTCAAAAGTTTAACACTATACCTGTAGATTATTCTAACAAGCAGCTTCAACGCCAACATATACGATCGAAGTGAATCCCAAACCAAATAAAACAATTGAAAAGACAAATTTCCATTTATGTTGACAAGTGATGTTGCTAAGTCATTGGTCCACAGTTTAAAAGAGATAAAATGAGTTTACATAAGATGGTTGTTTCTGAGATCCTCATATAGCCAGGTGCTCATTAATGAATGTCAATTTTAAATTCAAAATGCCCTTAAAAGAAGAAACGGGCCTTTCCTTTCCACTGAAAGACTGAAACGGGAAAAACGTTTAATGAGCGAAGATTTAAGTTTCTGCCGAGCCACTTGTAAATATGGAGTGTTGGCGGCAGTAAACGCGGTTCCGTTAAAAAAAGCTGGCCTTATTGACTTCGTGACGAAATTTCCATTGCTGCTACATAAGAAGTTATTAACGGATATAAAGGATTCACCCGAATTTTTTTCATTTCTGCTTTAATTGAAAACAAATACTGGTGGTTCTTACCCAAGCGAGGGAGCTTCATGATTCAACCGTTTTCTTTGATAACGCTAATTGTTTAAATGAGAGAAAGGGCATGGTTAAAATACGGCCGGAATCAAAAATCAACTTGAAAAGCAAAGTTCTTTTCCTCACATTCATTATGGATAAAACTCGTGAAGTTTTTGAAAACACAATTGTTGTTTAAACAAGCAAAATCTGTTTTCCTAAATTCATTCAGTTAGGACAGAAGCTAGCTGTTAAAGCTAAAATCCAGTTTTCCTATATCCTGCACAGCAAGCGTTGCGTTGGGTTTGGCGAGACTTTCTTTTTCGGCCACGCAAAATCGAAAATTAGGGCGAGAGCAAAAATCGAGAGGAGCCGGCTCTCGGCCTCGCCTCAGTTTTCACGCGGCCGAAAAAAATCTCCCCAAAAACCCTACAGATTTTAAAACTGCTTGCTATTTTTGTCCAGGGGGCTATTCTACAAGGGAATAATGTCCTGTCCAGGAGGAGTCAAAACTCCACCGCTCAATATTCAGTAAACCCGGTAAAACCGACTCAATGAACCAATTAATAAGCTCGGAAAAGTAAGATACCGTCAGTAGCACGTCTTCTGGGGAAAAAGCCTCAACTTGTGTGTCGGTATGCACCGTTTAGTGCAAAATGATAGCGTTATCAAAGTAAAAACACTCTGGAGCTTGTTTAGCGAGGCTTTGCTGACTTGTGTTGAACAGTATTTGTGTTAACTTACAAATATTTCATTGTAAACCGTGTAGATCGTAATAAACGAAACCTGATATATAAACGAAGTTATCCAAAAACACGAAAAACTTCGTTATACCGGGGTTTTGATAACTGATAAAATAATTAGCGATGACACGTATTTTTTTTTATCATGACCATCCTTACTTGATCGATATCAGTTATTAGCGAAACTTGAAACAGTAAAGTCAAGACGGTATCAAGACTGGAAATTGCCGGTACTTCTTTTTGTGAACTTCATTATATCGGGCTTAAATGTGGCCTAGGAACCCAAAATTTGATTCGTTATACCGCGGATGTCGTTATAACGGGGCTCGTTATATCGGGTTTTTTTACTCACACAAAATAAGTTATTGAAATTTTGCTAGGTCCAAAAATATACTTTGCTACAACAGGGGACCCTGTTATATTGGGGTTGCACTGTAATAGTTCAAAATGTTTTTAAATGTCGCATTATTGTTATTAAACTTCAGCAATGTCTTCATAATTTGGTGTCGATAACTTTAGAGCATTTATCAACTCGTGCCTGCTGCCAAGAATATCGTAGTCTTCTGAAAACAGTTTAGCCATGAAGAAGTTACCGACGGTGTAGCGGAGGGAGTTGCTTGTCATCAGAAGCAGTAGCATAGTTACGGTAATGGCGTCGTGGCAATCAGTGCCAGCCTCAATCCCATGCGGCAGGTGTAACCTGGAGACCACAGTTTCATTTGCCCCATATGAAGAATTGTATCCTTTCGTCTTAAGATCTGCTCTGCGGCAACTAGTTGTCAGAACCTTGTACGTAGCGATGATAGTCCCAAGGACACACATACCGAACCCTTCAAGACAATACATTCCTAACGTTAGCTGGTATAGTCTAGTCTTTCCTTTTTCTTCTAGAAATTTTGGAACAAAGTTCAATGTCACCATCAAAAGAACAACTGTGATATGTTCAACTACAAATGCTGGATACTGCCATGAACTTGTGTTGTTTTTAAGCGTCAAAATATCATATATGGTGACCAGTAGCAGGATGGAGGCGATCTTGTAGAAATACATCTGTTTGATAAGATGATAGAAAATGGCTTTGAAGCTTGGGAACTCTGGGAGTGCTCTAACGTACAACAAAAGAGCCAATGAGGTTGATGCTGTAGCTAGTACCTCAGGGTAAGGAAACAGATTGAACTGGGTGCATGTTGCGGTGGTGTGGAACTCCCGAAAGAAGCAATCATTTGCCCACACAGCAAAGAAGAAAAAGCCAGCCACACGAATGAACTGAATACACCAGGCTGCAGTCCACTTGAGATGTTGAAACCATGACCAACACGAACATTTCTTCGACAAAATTCTAAAGATCAAGAAAACTTCGATAGTTTCTACGGCATAGCATTTTATAAGGAAGAAAATCTCAGCTCAACCTTCTGTAAAATGGAGGCGATATTAGTTACTCAGTAAGTTTGCAAAATAAATAGTCATTCGTACTCCGCGATAAGAATTTGTAAACCTTCAAAACTGCTTTTATAATAGCTTCGCGTTTTCAACCCTTAAAAATCCCAAGCTCTTAGTTTAACACCGGTTTTCTTTTTACAACCCCTAAAAAACGGACTGACTGTTTTAAACCCTTAAAAATCCCAAGCTCTTAGTTTAACGCCGGTTTTCTTTTTACAACCCCTAAAAAACGGACTGACTGTTTTAAACCCTTAAAAGTATGACGGTCGTACCGGCTATCAACCCAATATATAATAAGGAACCCCCTTCCCCCGGAGGGTGGCGGGTGGGCGGGGGTTTTATTTAGGGAATGAATAAGCATCGGACGTGTTTCTAGCAAATTAACACTGTAAAACGCTATGACGTAGGAGAACACGAGAAAAGTGTTGAGTAAAAAAGGAGGCGAAGTCGAGTTCTCACTCTGCATGCTTTTCGAGTGTTCTACCAAGTCTTACTGTCTAGAAACACGAGCAATGCTTGCGTTACACACCATACCGTTTTTTACACAAATCTATAGCCAATCGGAGCTTATTTTCTAAAATTCTCGGCCATTCCTCAGCCTCGAGTGTGTTCTTAGCATGTTTTTAAGTTTTGGCCGATTTTCAGTTTGACGTTCGTATAAAAAAAGATTCTCTTATATAAAAAAGTGTACTTTAAAACATTTTTCCTGAATTCCCATATTGATTGTTGTAGCTGTAAATAAGGTTATGCTTAAATATTACCTTTTGCATTTATACGTATTTGTTTTTGTTTGTCATCAAACGACATGTCTGGGTTAGATAGAAGTCATGACCTCATATCTGGTTTAAATGCTAAATTTTTTTCCAAGACAGGGGAGTACTGCATGTTACAGCTGCATCTTTAGATTTATTTTGGCATCTATAAAGGGCCGAAATACTATAAAATCTATGTGTTAGTTCGTCTCTCGCTTAATTTCTCTTGCCTATAACCCGGGTCATAACTCTCGTTACTCATTAACAAAAATACGTGTAATCCCTTGAACTTTCAGATTGGAAACACGAAAGTGAAATATAGATCGATACGTCAGCTCAACTCGCATATTCCATTTAAAGAACATAGGCCCCAGGCAAAACTCTCATTACGCATGCAATAAAAATAGTTTTCCCAGCTTTATCACCATAACCCAGTTCACATATATAGTTTGCTTAATTGCTGTACTGTCTGTACTTGTTCTTCTTAGCGAGCTCTTGAGACATTAAATAATATCAAGGAGTTACTTACAGATTCAACTAAGATACAAGTACCGAACTCAGGTATAATGTTACCGTTGGCGTTGGGAATTTCCCTGAAATGATTTCACCGATATTGAAAACACGTTTGAAAAGCCTTACCGTGTTTTTGTTTCTTCCTCAACTTTATGTAATAACACAAACTGAAATACAAAATGACACCAATTCAGACATACTGCCGGAAAGCAACGACAGGACTTCACAGTGTTAAACCACGAAAATATCCTGCGCTATGCAGAACAGATCTTGAGCTAAAGTTTCGGTTTCGATTCTCGACTTAGGCTTTGTTTTGAGTTTTATGCGAAGAAAAGCTTTTGCAGTAGTATGTAGCAAATTTCATTCAGTGTAATAATTTCAATTGCAAGGTAATAGTACCATTGCGAATTCATCAACGACCTTAGGTTAAATAACTTAATTTTCCCTAAAAGTACTTTTATTGTTGTCAGCAAGTCTTCTTGAATAAACTCGTTTCAGTTTGTCGCTCAACGGGCATAATCTAAATGTATCACAAAGCAGTTTGTTGATTACATGTCTAAGCAGTCAAAAATGGCGTTAAAAATAATTTTTGTCATTTTTTAGTTCAGGTTTAATGATAACATTGCCGTTTGCAAACCAAACGTCTTTATTTGCTGTGATTTGAATCTCTGTATAACTATGAAAATCCATATATAAACACACATCGAGAACACGAATTCCGTAATTCACATAAAAAACCATTAATTTATCTGTAGTAACTGCAACCTTTTCTATGCTCAAAGTGGCTTTGCTGCACACATTTACCTTCTCTTGTTCTGGAATTTCTCCCTGCATCCCCTTTCGGATCGAAACTTCACGAAACTTCAAGTGCTGTAACTTTCGTCAAGAAACGTTCCTTCAGAGAACCGGAGTATGTCCTTATACAGTCACGTGATTACAAACCAAGAGGCGCTAGCTTGTCATAGCTACATTTAAACGTGTGTTCCATGAACACATGTGTGTACGCGCTGATAAAATTAAACTTTTTAGTTTTTTTTTTCTTATCACTATCAGTATCAAGGTGCTTCTTTAATTGAAGTGATCGCAAGATGCAATTTAACAAGTACGTTTCCCGATTGATACGTTCTTTGAAGTTCAGTGAATGTGACATACGGTTCATGTGTTTCCCACTTTCACAAAATCTAGCGAGAAAAGGTGTTATTCAAAACTCAGTGTATTGCAGTTCCTCCAACGCTGGAATTTGTGAATATTTTACTTCAGTTCATGTTCATATCGGCGGCCCAGTGGCCGAGCGGTTAGTGAGTTCGACTCGTAATCCTAGGGTCGCCAGTTCGAGCCCCGGCCAGACCACTGTGTTGTGTCCTTGAAGAAGCGCTTAACCTGACTTTGTTCCAGTCGACTCAGCTGTATAAATGAGTAACAGTCATGCTGGGAGCTAACCTGCGATGGATTAGTGTCCTGTCCAGGGGGAGTCAAAGACTCTTATCTGCTTAGCACTACAGAAACCGGAGATAAGCGGCGGCCCTTATGAACCACTTAGTTTCGCACTTTTGTGGACCCATGTTGCCACGAAAAGCTTAGAAACAGTACGTAGATGAAAGTCGCAGTGTGCGGAGATCGAAGTCCGAGTTTCTTTGGCAAAACTTACTATCAGTGCAAACTTCGTTTACCCTGTGCACAATGTATTTTACCTAAAATTTAATAAGAAAGCAATTGCCAAAATATAAAAACTAAGTTTCAAGATTCTGCCCTAAGTTTCATACTTTGTGGACCGGTGTTGCGGCAATGAGTAACATTTCCTTGCCACCGTTTCGTACATCAATGAGGTGTACTGCTGACCAGCAAAATAGTTGGATCGTGCTCTCGAAAACGTACTTCCGCGGTGTCGCGCCGGCCCTATGAGCCACTTGGCTCGTAAAGGCCGGCGCACACTTGAGGTAAATAGCTGAGCTGTTTGCTCGCGAGGCTGTTTGCTCAGTAGTTTCCTCACGTGTGCGGCAAATTTTTTGTGAGAAATTTGCCTCACGAGACCGTGAGTGTAAGATCAAACATGTTTGATTCTATCCTCACGGTCTCGCGAGGCGGATTTCTCACAAAAAATTTACCGCACACGTGAGGAAACGGCTGAGCAAACAGCCTCGCGAGCAAACAGCTCAGCTATTTACCTCAAGTGTGCGCCAGCCTTTAAAGGATTTAGCTTTAGCTTACTTCAGTTCGAGATCAAGGCCGTGCACGTGCGCCGTTAGTCAACTGTCATCAGCGGCACCTGGAATGTGAGTAAGTCTTCTCCTAATAGCTCTAAAGGCCGGCGCACACTTGAGGTAAACAGCTGAGCTGTTTGCCTGCGAGGCTATTTGCTCAGCCGTTTCCTCACGTGTGCGGCAAATTTTTTGTGAGAAATTCGCCTCACGAGACCGTGAGGATAGAATCATACATGTTTGATCTTACACTCACGGTCTAGCGAGGCGAATTTCTCACAAAAAATTTGCCGCACACGTGAGGAAACGGCTGAGCAAACATCCTCGCGAGAAAACAGCTCAGCTGTTTACCTCAAGTGTGCGCCGGCCTTAATGATACGAGCGCCCAGGTATATACTGAAGGGTCTGGGACCGATATGTATCAAAAGCTGACACTTTTTTCCTACGCACTAAACGCTTGTACTAACTGTAATGAGGAGAACAAAAAAAATATAATTAAACAATAACAGTTGATCATTCTGTTAGACAAATTGTCATCATTCCAGAGTGAACGCATTAAAAAACAGTTTTTCTCAAGACTATACACTCACACAGATGATCACTCTGTACGATCAACGACACGCCCATTCTGATAAAGTCATAATTATGTATAAACATGCCATGGGATGTCCAAAGCAGTCGATTGTTGGCAGGCTTCAAATAAGACTTGACTTACATTTATTTTAGTTTCGTTTTCTACGATATACAACGTACAAGCAGAGAGAGTTAATTTAGAGAAATAAAGTGTCACAAAAAACGCTCGAAATTCATGGATTTATTCTTAATATCATAAATATAATTTACACAAATAATTCAATTTTGTGTCTTGATTTATGTGGTTGAATAAATATGATTGACCTATAGCGATCACGCTCCTCGTTATTCGAGCTTTGTGACGTAGTTATCTTGTGTAGCATTGTTACATGGTGAGATCACTCAGTAGAGGTTTTCTTGCGTTTACACAATGTTGGAGTGTACCAGGCTCTCTGGAATATTCTTGCTATGATTCGCACCTTGGTCGGACTAACCGGTTTTCCGAGTCGATCGCTGCTTTTATAAATCGTTTGAATACCTTAAGAAGCTGTTAATAAAATAGAGGATATTATTAGGCCGCGCAGGGATACGAATTTTATCTTCGACAAGTGAGCAAAGCAAATGAGTAAGAAATACTTGCTGGACGAGAAGATAAAAATTCGTATCCCCAAGCGGCCATGCAGTGTTCTGTTTATTCTATAGATACAGATGAAAATTCCTATATAAAACTGATTTTCCTTTAAAAGAACCTGCCGCACGCCTGAGGCGGGAAGCTCTCTCGTAATGGGCTAATCATGTTAGTAACCATGGCGACATCAACATCCCCACACGTGAAAGATTGAAATAGTATCTTTACTGCGTGCGCTAAGATATGAATCTTTAGTAAAAAGAAAACCCCTCGTATTTCATCAGTATCTATATGATAAAATAGTTTTCTGGAGGTACGAGTCAACTTTGTTTCAATAACTATCGATGCTGTCATTAACTTGATCACATCACCATAACCATCATTACCATAAAACACAATTATAATTGTCTTCTTTTTTGTAGAGTTAAATATGGCTATTTGAAAGTCACTTCTCATTCACGCACGGTAAATAAAAAGTGATTGTAAGATTGATCACGTGTAGTTGCTTCTCAAGCTCGTAAATACTCAATAGAACTTTCGCTTCATCTTCTTGCTACATGCGTAGTTCCATGTAAGCGTCATGCACGGTAACAATCTCGTTCCCAGAGCCCACGGTGTTTTTGGCCGGCACCTGTGACGCTGACCAAAAGGTTCGTGGCCCAGGGAGCGAGATTGGCGCAGTAAGTACTTTCGACAGATTTTCATTTTTCCTCCGTAGCCTTCAAGGTTTGCAAGCTATTGGTTAACAAATATCTCAAAATCATATTTTCAGAGTTAAAAGACAACGATTACTCATAAATTTAACGAAGTGTCGTTATATATAACTATATTATTCATTGTCTAACAAGCATCATTCGGGTCTATTCGGCTCTGGTCCAAAGAAGGCTTCGTACGCAGAGCATTCCTTGATAGTTATCGTTCCTTTATCCGTGGTAACATCCGTGATTATGATGCTATTAGCCAGAAAATCAAAGCGAGAGTACTGGGGCGAGGACTGACTTTTTTCTTTCCTCAATAACCCTTGGTCGTGAATAACAAGCTGTGAAGTTGAAGGTTCATCAACCGGTTTCGCCCGAGTTGCAGATGATTCAGTGTGTGAAGGAGCATGACAAACTGAACTCTTGTGTGTAAAGCTGGTTGTTGTAGCTGCGCTGGCAGTTTTTTGACGACAAAACTCAGGCGGCGGCACTTGCGATACGTCGGCTGGGATCACTGGCGATAGTTTCATCGGAGTAAGACTAGAGGTCTTGCAAGTTGTTGGCAGAGTATTATATTCAGTCTTGTGAAGTTTCGGTGGCATATCAGCAGCTTGGGAGCCGTTTTTAATTCCAGTTAATTGTCGCCGAAATTTTTTTAGCTTGCCTTGCTGTTCTAACAACTTTTTTCTCCGTCTACGCCGTTTTTTCTTGATAGGCGGTTGAAGAGGAACAGTTGATGTACTAGTGGTGGCAGTGTTCGTGGAGGGGCCGGCTACCTCGAGCTGGTCGGTCTGTTCTAAAGGAGGCACCGGTTGGCATGAATCAGGACTTAATTCAGCTTCCTGTATACTGCTTGTTGTGACTTCACCGTTCAGTACTGGAGAAGCAGAAGCGTTTTCCACGTCAACTGTTTCCTGTCCTTCCACACCGACCTCTTCTTGGCTGTCTTCAGTAGCCTACAGTGAAGAACACAATGTTTCAGTCGGACTTTTATCGATAGTCTCAATCTTGCTATGTTAGCGTTGAACTGATTGTACTTTCAACTATAAGCTCATAAA
The DNA here is from genome assembly GCA_027575215.2 of Hydrozoanthus sils. Taxonomy (NCBI): domain Eukaryota; kingdom Metazoa; phylum Cnidaria; class Anthozoa; order Zoantharia; family Hydrozoanthidae; genus Hydrozoanthus; species Hydrozoanthus sils. Next base: position 11,861 of record JAOBRD020834086.1, read on the forward strand.
AGCATAAGCGCAACAAGAATTTGATTAAGAGCCTCGACTCAGGCTTTGCTTGTATATATATAAGACAAGATGCTGGGGAAGAGTTGATGTCTGCTAAATGATATTGGAGCTAACATACACCGAGGATTACGACTGGAAAGAGTGTAGGGGGAAATCTTGTAACAACTAAGACTGGTAGGAGATTAAACACACCAAAGATTACATTAGAAAAGACGCCAAGAAAATAAGCTAATCACATGCAAGATGGAATGACGTGGGAGCTAGAAGACAATAAGGATTACAATAAGAGAATCCTGGGGAAAAACTGATGGCAAAGAAGGGCAAAGTTGTGGCTAGACGACGACGGGGAGTACGATAGGGGAAGCTCCAGGAAAAAAGCTGTTAACAAGGAAGAACAATGTTGGAGCTAGAAGACAACGATGATTACAATAAAGGAGTCATTGTTAGTAATGAGTCAACTGTTATTTGATTGATGGTTTTTTGTCTCGAGGGTGTTTGGAATTCAAAAGGTCCGTTTGTAAACACTAGGCCAGCTGTAATCCTCCTTTACAGTAAAAACATCGGAGGGCTAAAGTGGACGGAGCCCTCACTGGTACCCAGAATAGGATCTGTAATCCTCCTTTACAGTAAAAACATCGGAGGGCTAAATTGGACGGAGCCCTCACTGGTACCCAGAATAGGATATGTTTAGGGTTAAAGTTAAAGCCCTTGCACTGAGCAAACTGGGTCCCATTTGAAAGATAATTCCTAGACCACGTAAAGGAGAACCGAACTTGTCAAACAAAATCTGTAAAAGCGAAAACGATATCTAAACATTTTTTTCCTCGTGTCGCGCTAATTTTCAAAGTTGGCGCTTAAAACACGTTACGTGTCGCATTTTATCGGCGGCTCAGAAATTGGGGGTCAGCGGAGAAAGAGTGAGGCTATGACGTCAGATATGGGAAATAATTTGCTTGAACTGAAAAACCATCATTGAACCGAGGCATCGCACACAATTTCAATTCTAACTTTCATTCTTGACTGTGTTAGCGAGCCTATGACGACAAAAACAGATCAAGCGCTCGCTCGCTTTCCCATAACCTACGTAACACGTTACCTTTGTTTACTGCTGACAAGTTGACAAGCGCCCACGCTCAACAACCAGAGACACGAACAATCAAACTAGAATTTCTCGAAAAATCAGAGTGACACAAGAAAAAAAATTTAAATTCGTGGTATCTAAATCTTTAAGGATTTTATTTAAAAAAAGTTGAGTTTAGGATTCTGTTCCCCTTTGAGTGCCATGCCATGGATACGATCAAACTAATTTATACAAAAGGATCGGATCTCTTGATCAATTGTAGCCTACGTAGACGCT
>JAOBRD020834194.1:0-13216 GCA_027575215.2 Hydrozoanthus sils
AGACTAGACTTATCGCTTTCTTCTCGGGGACATTCTCATTCCAGGCAAAACGAGAGGGAACTGCGTCACTTTTGAGTCTCCGTATCGAGGCTTCATCTTGCTCACTGCAGACTTTCTTGTGCTTATTCACAGAAAATATTGTTGATGTCTTTTCGTTTTTGTAATCTAACAAGTAAACATAGCCGGATCGCCTATCGGTAAGACATGAAAAGAGAGATCTGGTTTTACTGAATTATTTGTCGTTCACCGGCGCAGCAAAAGTGAGGCATGGTGCAAGTTAAATTAACATCCGTTTCAGGTCACGTGACCTACGCACGCTTGTTAGCCGATTATGTCTATTGCAGTGCACAACGTAAATATAATATATGAGTTCCGAAATTTCGGGTTGTAACTGGTGTTTGATTCTCTCTTGATGGACTTCAATCTTGCCATCGACATGAGGAGCAAATCAGACAAATTAGGTTGTTTGGGAAGAGATGAAATTTGCATTTAACTACAGGTTACTTTAGATTACAACCCAAAGCATCCACCTCTTGTATGAACTGTCAGCTGAACTCTTACTGTCAATTTTGTCGTTAAACTGTTTAGCACTGCCTCGATAAATTGCTGCCATATATTTTGTTGCAATAAATTGTTGACAGCTGTTGGTATTCCTAACACATTTCTTTATATATTGCACTTGGTCATTAAAAACGGTAGCTGTTTTCTGATAGCGATGACATCAGTTTGGCTCGTGTTAGGAAGGCTAAGGGCTTGATTATCATCATATGGAACGGGCTAGCTCGGTTGAGCGGGTTGAAAACACAACCTTAGCTCGGTATTACATGAAACGAGCCGGGCCGGGCGGGAGTTTCGTATTTGTTTACAAAATGGCAGAATTGCGAAAATTTCGTCAGGCGCTCATTTCTTTGTCAAAGCGAGGCCGGGGGAGCACGGATTGCCGGGATCCCGATCGGTTGTTACCGAGATCTCAGCAAACCGGGCTGAAAATTTTTCATTTTTTACAGAGTTAATACTGATAGCCGGGATCTCGGTTGGAAAACTCACACCGCTCAACCTGGCTAGCCCGTTCCATATCGGGGCCTAAAGCAAATAAACTTGGGAAAAACTTTGAAAGATTAGCAGTTGCGGAGAAAATTCAATCTAGTAATGATTTCTTGACTCGCACAGGAAGCAGATTTGTAAAATATGTTGTTGTTTAATAACCTTCTCTACATTTTATTGTTTAATAACCTTCTCTATAACTTTTAGTGGGTTATGAGGGGCACATATTAAACATGGCCGACAATTTACGAAGTTTCGCAAAAGCCCTCAATTACCAAACACATTCGCCAAAATGTCATTGATTTGACTAAATATTCACTTATTTACCATATTGGTTCGTATCAGAAGGCGGAAAGAGAAAAATTGTCCAAAGTATTGCAGTAGTTTAACTCCTCAAATACATGACTCACCGTTGCCTAACTCAAATCGCTTCACTGATATTTCAACAAGAAAGTAAGGTAAATTGATAAAATTTGACATGAAGACTAGTCAAAGGGAGCCTGAAACGATACTAAAAACACATCTTTATATAGTTTACAGTTTCGAAGTTAGCATTTTAATGAAGTCATAAGAAAACCGAGAGTAGCGGGGAAAATTATGATCTTTGCCATAAGAACTTTGGAATTTATTTCTGATAGTAAAGAGGGTCTAATCTTTTCTTACCTTTAGCTGCCCACGAAAGAAACTTTTGTCTTGAAAGCTCACATGGGAATAAGGTAGAAAAAAGAAATCCTTTCAGATAATGGTGTTGTTGCTGAGTGTACACGTCAGATCAGAGCATAAGTTCTGCTACTGCTATACTATGTAACCGGCAACAGATCGAGCTTGTGCTCTCACCTAGTTCAACCTGCCTCCTCCGCGAGACAGAATTTGTTACCGTTGGCCAAGTTGCAAGCACGTACGAACATATATTGCGGATTAAAACCAATAAGCATAGCAAAATTTTGATTCTCCGGAGGCTCGAACAACAGAGTTGGACACGGCTGGAGGTGATGTCATTCAAATTTGATTTCCAACTTTCGCTCATAAAGTCTATACTGAATTTAACAAGTACGGCTGTACTACGGGACCAGGAACTGGTACATCCGAATATACACAGTTTTGTTTTCTTATTTTGTGTCATGAGTAACAACAAAGGCTACTTTAGTTTGAAATCTACACCTTGTACTTTGGTTATTTCCTCACGCATACATTTTACTTGACGGCTTTTAATTTACGTTTGATTCTCGCTCCCATATACTGTACGCTAATTCTTATTTCGTCGACCGTCCGACATATAACTGCAGGTGCGATATTTTCTGTATACTGCATGTGCAGTTATCGTGTCTGACGAAAAGTTTTTTGCTTTATTTAGTCGCTAAAGCAGCTCATTAGTCAGTGAATCACGACCACAATAGTCATTATTTTTGAAAACAAAGAAAATGCATAACAATGTTTTAACTTGATTTTTCTCAATGAATTTTAATAAGAAAAGATTTGTGTTGTACGTTACAATCAAGAATTGCTCAAAGAGTCCCTCAAGAATCAAAAATAAAAGTCTAACTCAGTCAGTCAAAAGAGATTTTGGATTATTGCCACTATACAAACATTTATGGCGATCTGATGCGAACTGGCGGAGCTTTGGGTCTTTTAGTCGGCTTCGGCTATATATGTATTAATTTTGAATACTGTGAAATTCAATGTTTACGATGCTCGTAAATTCTCTAAAAATCCAGAAATCAAAAATCTAACTCCGTCAATCGATGGTGAGTATCCCTTAGGGTCTTTGTGGGAAGTTGTATTGCGATATGATGCGAACTGACGGAGTCCTAGGGTTTTTTCAAGAAACAAGAACAACAAGAAGATTAGCAGCGTCCAGTTCCTGGTCCAAAAGCCTACCGGATTTGTTTTATTTTTGAAAGATGCTTCCCAAATAACAATATCTATCACATACTTAGTTCGATATTTACATAGTAGATCGGTGAAATATAGAGCGTATCAGCCATCAATTTCAATCACACATGGTGATATAAAAAACAGCCAATCAGAACGCACGATTTCCATAACATCACGTGTGATTGATATGAAACTTTTCCCGCCGTTGAAACAACTTGTCAATCTAAATTGATGATGATTGCGAGAATCTGACTAATATGTGATAAAAAGAAAATTACATGGCCGCTTGGAGATACGCCTCTCGAAGATTAAAATTCGTATAGATGTCCACGCGGCCATGTACAGTATCCTCTATACAAAGACGGTAAATTATTTTTTTTCTGTGGTATTTCTTGTCATTTAGCTGAGTTTTGGGACGTACGGGTTTTTGACAAGCAAATATTGGCTGCACTTCATTCCCTTTGAACAATATTGTTTTCACGTGGTAATTTTGTTACTCTCAAGAAAAGAAACCATCTCGTCGAATACTTTGTATTTATTTTGTCAGGGCTTATTGCAAAATTTCGCTGAGCTAGCTCTCACTTGTCGAGTGCAATAAACTGCATCTTTTCGGTCTTCGACTAATTTTCCAAAAACAAAATCTCCCATGGTATATTCTTTTCTTGCCTGATTTTAACGGAAGTTAAAGCTTAGAAATATATCAGTAGCATATATTTCTTGTGTCAAAATATCTAGTGTGGCCCGCAAGTATCCTAACACTCTTCTACAAGTCTTGGATCTCAAAAGTTGTACAGTCAATTATGTTGTTGAATGAACAATTGCATTACTAACTAGAGGTCAGAAGTTCAGTCGAGCATAGCTTGACTCTCTTTATTTTACTGACTAAGTTGAAATTCACATACCCTTTTATCTATTACGAATACAATGGAAGGACAATTAGTAGTTATAATATCTCGGTTGGGTGAGTGAAATTAACAACTAAAACTAAATCAACCTAAGGAAAATGATTATTGTAATAAACTTCACACAACGAATCTTAATATAGCGTATTGCGGTTTTCACACAATCATTATGGTTTCCTAAATTCTAATTAAACAACAAAAGACTGTAAATTAACACTTTTATCGTTCTTCATGCCAAAAACTAACAACTAATTACAAAATATCAAATTCTTCTCGACATTCTCCCCCTTTTGATATGTCTCACATATCATTTACACTAAGAACTTCTTGAATTAAGTAACAGTTAATGTTTGACATCGCAATTATACTCCAACGGGCACAACTTCGAGATTGGCCTTATGAATTGTTTTGACCCAACTTGAACCATGGCCACACGGACGTGACGGTCTTTACCAGGATATACTTCTAAGATTCTTCCAAGGGGCCAATATCCACGTGGAGTGTTTGGCGATAACACCAAAACCATATCTCCTTCTTGCAAATCTTGTTTACGTTGTTGCCATTTCTTTCTGGCACTTAAACTTGGTAACCACTCCCTGATCCACCGATGCCAATAATGGCGCATTAGTTCTTGGATTCTTCTCCATCGTTTGGCTGGATGGTAGGCAGTGTCATCAACTGACTCAGGAGCAAACTGTCCTCCCGCTTGTCCATACAAGAAATGGTTCGGTGTTAGCGGTGTATTGCCCTCTAGACTCACTGACTGATATGTTAAAGGTCTCGAGTTGATTAACCCTTCTACTCCAGTGAAAGCAGTTAGGAGTTCCTCATCTTTTACATCTGCGTTTCCCAATATCACTTTGAGGGACTTCTTAGCTGCTTTTATCATTGACTCGTGAACACCACCAAAATGAGGCGCTGCTGGAGGGATGTATTTCCACTTGATGCCTTGATTGGCTGCTGATCTCATTATCTTCTCCATATCTAGTTGTCTAATCAGTTCGCGTAACTCTCGTTAACCTCCAATAGAATTGCTGTCATTGTCTGAAATGACAATTCTTGGCAACCCTCTTCGGCTAACCATCCGGTAGAATGTATTAAGAAAGGAATTTGTATCTAGTGAGAATGCCATTTCAAGGTGAACTGCTCTTGTAGTCAGACATGTAAACAAGCACAGGTATCGCTTCACTCTGTGTTTACCTCGACCTTGAACAGTAATAAATGGTCCACCATAATCCACAGCTGTGTGCACAAATGCTCTAAGTGGGATAAGTCTTTCCCTTGGTATTGGTGCCATAATCTGTGTGGCTGGCAAGGTTTTCCTTTGTTTGCACTTGTTGCACTCATTTTCCCATTGTCTTATTTCTTCCCTTGCCGAGGTAATCCAATATTTTGAAGACAATGAAGTTAATACGTGGTTGGTTCCACAGTGATTGGCGTCCTCATGATGAGATTTGACAATGAGTTTTGTAATCCAAGTCTTTCGAGGCAAGATGATTTGATATCTAGTGTCGTGGGATATATATTCTGCGAACCTCAAACGGCTGTCAGATCGCAGATCTTTCTTTTGGTGAAGGGCTGTATATTCCTTTGGAAATTCGGTCTTCTGAGCACTCTTGATTAGCTCTATTTGTTCTTCTGCAATTTCTTCTGATGTCAATTCACCACTCTGTCGTTCTTGTCTTGGTAGTTGACATTTCTTTACAAATCTTCGGACCCAAGCTTGAACACGTTGAAGTCTTTTCCAGCTTGAGAAGTTTCTCGGATTTAAACGGTTTCTGTCACCTTGTTCACACGGTTGTTCGTCACGATCCTCTTGGGGTTTAGCGAAGCTACAGCTTTCATTCTCGGCCTTAGCCTCTTGGAACTCCTTCTTCATTTCTTGCTCAACAGCAACAGTCTGGTCCAAACGATTAACCGGCCATTTGGATTCCTTATCTGTTAGAAACTCAGGCCCGGTCCACCATACCTTTGAATCAATCATGTCTTGTGATGTAAGTCCTCTCGTCAACAAATCTGCGGGGTTCTGTTTGGTCGGAACATAACGCCATTGCTCAGTACTTGTGTTGCTTTGGATTTGTCCAGTTCTGTTGGCAACGAATGGCTTGTATTGTCGACTCCTCCTGCGAATCCACCACAGAACATTCAAGCTGTCTGACCAGAAGATAAGATCTTCGATTTTCATGTCAAGTACTCTTGCTACTTTCTGTGCGAGTTGTAATCCTACGACTGCTGCCATCAGTTCCATTCGAGGAATGCTGAAAGCTGTTAAGGGTGCTACACGTGTCTTTGTTGCTACCAGATGTGTAGACACAGCTTCATTCTTGTATACATTTCGGATATACACAACTGCGCCATAGGCATCTTGAGAAGCATCTACAAATGTGTGAATGTGACTGTTTCGGATTTCTTTTTCTTCCGCTAGTTTCAGACATCTTGGAATTTTGACATTCACAAGTTTGGGTGATTCTTCAAACCACTTCTTTACTCTGAAAGTCAGGCGTTCATCAAGAGCTTCATTCCATTCGGCACCTGCAGACCACATTTCTTGAAGAAAGATCTTTGCTCGGATCAGGTAAGGGGCTAGAAATCCCAACGGATCGAATAACTTTGAGATTTTCTTTAGAAACTGTCGTTTAGTGATTTCACCGTTGTCATCAGATATGTTTGCTTTGAAGGTAAAGACATCTTCCTTAGCAATCCACAACAAGCCCAGTGTTTTTACTGAAGGTAATTGTTCCTTGTCTAAATTAACTTCAGTTGCTCTTCAGAACCGATGGCGAGTTTGATAGCCAATTGTGTGCATACATCCCAGCCTTTCTCCACAACTCAGACAACTGCTTGTGTAGTTCAATTCCTTGATTTTCATCCGGAACCGAATCCATGCTGTCATCCATGTAAGTAGACTTCAATACGGTTTCAGCTGCTAATGGGAATTCTTCCTTGTGTTCAGTGGCGTGCTTTTGAGTAACGAACTGTGCTTGAATGGCAAAGAGTTAACTCCGAAGACAACACGGTTGAATTCATACTCTTCTGGTTCTTTGTCTTGATTTAGGGATCTCCAAAGGAAACGATGAAAAGATCTATCTTTAGGTGCAATTTCAATTCTCAGATACATCACAGCAATGTCACAAATCAGGGCTACTGGGTTTCTTCTAAATCGCACAAGTACGTCAAATAGGTTATTCTGTAACTTGGGACCTTGGTGTATAGCATCGTTCAATGAAACTCCTTCACATTTTGCTGATGCATCAAATATAATTCGTACCTTTGTAGTTTCCCTTTCTGGACGCACAACTGGAAAGTGTGGTAAATACCATTTTCCTCCTGCCTCTTCTGATGGAACTTTACGGATGTAATTCTTCTCTACATATTCTTCAATTTTCTCTGTGTACGCCTTTGCAATTGCTGGATTCCTAATCAATTTTTTTTCTCAGTGTTCTGTAGGCGACGAACAACGACATTATAGTTATTTGGTAAATCCGTTCCATCCTCTTTCCATGAAATTGATAACTGATATCGCCCATTTAGAAACTTGAGCGACTCTTCTGCTGTATTCAACGCACTTTGTTCTTCCTTAGTAAGACAGTTCATGCTTTCCACAGTTTCCATGCTTTCGATTTCACAGAACTTTCGGAGTGTACAGTTTATATTTTCGAACTTTGTGTGTTGTTGTACTGAGTAGATATGAGCAAACTTGGTATACTCATCAATTCTCGTTTCATGGTTAAGATTTCCAATACATGTCCATCCTAGATGTGTCTTTCTTGCTATTGGCTCTCCAGGTAATCCACAGACATCCTTGTAAGAAAAATGTAATTCTGCATGGTCGACTCCAATTAGTAAATCAACAATAGGTTTTGGTCCAATGTTCGGGAATTTGATTTCTTTTAAATGCTTCCACTTGTTTGAATGTTTATTCCAATCAATTACTTGTCGTAGTGAAGGCTTCTACTCGAACATTAACACTTCCATCCACACTCTCTAATTTAAACATCACGGGAACAGTTTCAAAAGTTTCAACTTGACCATTCAGAACATTAATATTAACTGTTTGTGCTTGACCTTCCAATCCTAACTCTGCGGCAACATCAGTATTTAAGTACGTCTTAGTACTTCCATCATCCAATAAAGCATTAATTTCAATTCTTCGATCTCTATTCTTGATTATAACAGGTACAGTGCGTAAAGTAACAAATCCTTTGTCCTGCGACTCAATGACTGTTGAGGTGTTGTGAGATCTATCAGTTATGCTCTCTCCTTCTTTTGGCTCCCCCTTAGTTTCAGCCTTTGCAGGACTTGTTTAAACAGTTTTTCGACGACTGTTTCCATGTACAGTGTCTTGTGTGAGTGTTACGTTTGTTGAGAGACATGTAACAATCGATGATGTCTACATTTACAATCATTAAATCCACACACACGACTTTGAAAACAACATCAGTCCAAAATGTCCTTTACTCAGACAATGGAAACATAATTTCAATTATTTTGCAACATCCCATCTTTGTTGAACATTCATTGCTTTGAAAGTATCACAGTTCCAAGCTCCATGTTCATTTCCACACAGCTCACACTTCTTCTTGATTTCCGTTGTCTTCATTTCCTTTTTGTTTCCAAAGAATGTCTTAGTTACGTCTTTTCTGCTTTTCTTTGATCCAACATCATTGTCCTTTCTACACGCTAACCCTTGAATAGTTTCTGATGCAACTGTTTGGAATTTCGATTCTTGAACAATCTATTTTATTCGTTTCAAAGATCCAACGATGATATCGGGCTAACATGGGCTCTGGCATCTTTTTCTGCAATTTCATATAAAAAGATCCATTTCCTAATTCTTCGTAGAGTCCTGCGTCTTGAAGACTAACAACAGTGATATCCAATATATCAGCAAAGCGTTCAAGATCTTTGGTATTTCCATTTCTAATCGGTCTGAAATTATCTATTTCTTCCATAAAAAGATTTATCTGACGTCGTTTTCCACCATACTTGCGTTCCAATTTCTCCTTTGCGGCTTCATATGCTGCTGCTGAGTGACCTAACTTCTCGATAATTCTCAACGGTTCACCTGACAAATATTGACGTAATTGAAGAAGTTTGTACTCAGGTGTCGCGGTGCTTGATCAATGCACGCAACAAAGGCAGCTTTCCAACCTTCGTACGCTTGCTTGTTTCCTGAAAAAACAAGGATAGATACACGTTTTAATTATTTTGCCATGTGGCAAAGACGGCATGTTTCTCATGTTACGTCTCGACAAATCCGTTGGTAATGGCGGGGTAACGTTAATTCCTAGTTCATTTTCAATTTCTCTTTCTAATTCTTTGAAACGTTCTTTCGATTCCAACTGAGCTTTTAAAAGTCTTTCTCGTTCATATTGTAACTCTTTTGATATCCGTGCCATTTCTTGTTCCTTATTATCAACTTCCTTTTGAAGAGCCTCTTCTTGCTCACGGGCTTGCAGCTCTTTTCTACGACAATTTCGAACAACTTCCGAATCCATCGTTGCAATGCTCGGTGCCCCTTCTTTCCTGTTATCCAGATATTCCTAAGCACGATCCTGAGCTTCAGCAAACTCGGCCTCAATTTTTTTCATTTCTGTTGTAACTTGTTGTCGCATAGCTTTATCATTTTTCTTCGCATATTCGGTGGACAAAGTCGACAATAAATCCATTGCCCTTTCAAGATTTTTGCTTAAAATTTTCTGAGCACCACGTACCGCTCTCCGACTCGGTAAATCGTTTTCCAATAATTGAAGTAATTTGTGTCGGGATCTGCTAAAAGCAGATTTAGCTTTCGCCTTTTCTTGTTTCAACTCCTCTATACAGTCTTCCGCCTCTTCATTATCATCCATTGTAGACTCCATAATAAATCACAGTTCAAATACCAAAGTTCAAATTCACAAACCCTTTTATCTATTACAAATACAATGGAAGGACAAATAGTAGTTATAATATCTCAGTTGGGTGAGTGAAATTAACAACTACAACTAAATCAACATAAGGAAAATGATTATTGTAATAAACTTCACACAACGAATCTTAATAGCGTATTTCAGTTTTCACACAATCATTATGGTATCCTTATTTCTAATTAAATAACAAAAAACTGTAAATTAAAACTTTAAACGTTCTTTATGCCAAAAACTAACAACTAATTACAAAATATCAAATTCTCCTCAACAACTGGAACTATACGATTAGTTTGGTATGGAAAGTATCAAAAGCTAGATCGTTGACGATTACAGGCATGATTATGTAACTGAAATTAACGGGGAATTATCTTGAACTTACCTGTCTCGGGACAGTACTAAAACCCGGAACACCGGAACACCGGAACGAAACGAAACGACCGGAACCACCGGAACCGCCGGAACGAAAGAAACGGAACAATCGGAACGAACGAAACGAAACTATCTGAACTAGCGGAACCGATATGAATATAAAACTCAATTATTTTCTAAAAGTTTAGTTTGCCTGAAGTGATGACCATACCCATATAACTGATGAAAGAGAAAAAAATAGCCGGTTGAAACTAAGCGCTTGGAGTTGAATTAGTTTGGCTATCATTTACTCCGGCCGTGGTACAATGAATATGATTTTAGATTATACCAGCAGGAAACCTGAAAGCTGTGAAGGACTTGCCTCTATCCACCTTCCGTTTAGAAATTAGTTTCTGTTCAAGCAGTCCACTGGTTATAGAACTCAAAAGTTGGGTGGGCTGAATCCCCGCATTGATCCGTTCTTGTCTCTTTCGAAAGGTTTTTATTTAGTTTTCTGCCTTTACGGGTTAAGGCAGAAAACTAAATAAAAACCTTTCGAAAGATACAAGAACGGATCAATGCGGGGATTCAGCCCACCCAACTTTTGAGTTCTATAACCAGTGTCACAGTGGTCAGTGTAGGCGATCACGCTCTCAATTGTGCTTTCCCTTGCTTCCCAAATACACTTTTTATGAATGCTAACAAAACAAAAACGATAAACTAAAACCGCCTTTATTCGTAACGTCTCGGGTGGTGAATATTTCAGAGGCTTAGCTAGTGTAGACTCACGACTTCTCAGTAAAGACTAAACATCAATCAAAAAGCGTTTTAATTGCCTAATACTTTGTGATAAAAACCCGTATGATTAAGGCCCAATATTCGCGTTCGCACTTCACTAAAGCTTCAGGTTGTACTCTAGTTTTGGTGTTCATTATACTCGATCGTGTGTATGATCATTTCAGGTAGACTAAACATTGAGAAATATTTTATATATCTTTTATATATTATATGTTATTTAAATTTTCTATATTTCATATTGGTTCCGGTAGTTGCGATGGTTTCGTTTCGGTTGTTCCGATTGTTCCGTTTCTTTCGTTCCGGCGGTTCCGATGGTTCCGGTCGTTTCGTTTCGTTCCGGTGTTCCGGGTTTTAGTACATGCCGTCTCGGTATATGTAACGTTCGGTCCTTTTACCTGCCACAGCACGCCGCGCTCCTAACAACATAACAATGGCTATACGACCACGGTTTTCTTTAAGAACACTAATCAACCTTTTAAAAACAAGATTTTAACCTATTAGCTAACTAAGAAACTGTTGTAATGATTTGGATTAACGGATTTTTAGAGCCGTTTCCGGCTCAACACGGTTTTGAATGTAAACATAACAACAAAATATCTGTCACAAGTAGGAGAAAGTAGAGTTTTTTTTAAAGTAAAGCTTTAGTAGGTGAGGTGTGTAATGTAAAACTACCTTGCGTCTACATTTGATTTCGACAGACTGGAATTACAAATTAAATGAAACAAATGAAGAAGGGACGCTGTTAGATGTTGGACTTAATAATCGTCTGATTCAGGCAGTTGCTGTTAGACCTTGCAAAGACACGGGAAGGCCGTGAGCCTTCACGAGGGTTGTCCCAACCCTTCTGGCATGGAAAAGAAGGCAAACCTGTTGCATAGCACGCCCTGAGCCAAAAGAAGGATCGGCAAAAAACTGATATTAGTTAAGTGGAGGAAGAGACTTAAAGCAGAACCCAACACAATGTAAAAATGGTGAAACAAGAGAAAACCATTTTCTTACATGCAAGTATTATGCGAAATCCACTGTATAATAAAACAGGATATGTTTTAAAGCTAGATCGACCGCACAAAATCTAGCTTGCCAAAACTAAAACAAGTGGGTTAAGCCCAGATAATCCGGGATTAGTTATGTTATTGTAAGAGTCTTTCTGCAGTATCCGGCGATGTTATTTCACGATAAGCACTCTTTTAGTCATTTGTAATTCCGCGACTATTGAAATTTTTCTATGACTTACTTGCTTACAGTTAAAGCGCAAGGGAATTTATATTTCTTCACTTGTTAATTAACTTTTTTTTCAACGACTGTCAAGCGCCAAAATCAAAGGTTTTATAACAACTTGCTTTTAAAGGAACTATATTCTTTCCAAGTATTGAAACTGACATGCATGATTCAATGATTTTATTTTATCTCCAGTTGATGAGAGCTACTTCGGAATATATTGTTCAGTAGGCCTTATGCATGTTTACGTCAAACTAGTCAATTTCAGGCCCGAAAGCCTCGTATTCAAGAATTAGATGTGAGCTTTTTGCACGTGCAGACCGTGTTCACGAAGGAATTCTTTTTATTTGTGGCGCCTTGGGATTTGATTTATGACAATATTCTCATACGAAAGCGAGGCTTGGGGGTGTTCGACATACGTAAACATGCATAAGGCCTATTATTAAGTAATGGTCCGTGCAAGATCTAGCCAACTTCCCATTGTTCTGCGGCAATTCGCCTTTCCCACACCAGAATGTTCGACTTTTCCTACTGAGAATACATCAACTTGTGTACAACATAGTTTTAAAGCGGTAAAAGGCAGTGGAACTCTAGTGAAGAAAAGTTTCTTTTGTGCTATAATAATTTAGCCAATCATAGAACTCCAACATAAACAAAAGCAACGAAAACCTTTTCATTTATTTTTCAATGTTCCCCTCGTGGATCAGTTTTGTGTTAAATTTTAAAACAGCAATATTTCAACTCGAAAGGCTCGAATCAGTGAGCTGGAAAGAAGTACATTAGCTTACTTATTAAGATATGGTCTATTTTTGTGCTTTTTAATACGTTTGTGTATAAAACAATATGCTATAAAAACCAGAAAGTGAAACTAGTCCCTCGAGATTTTCCGCCGAAGCGAGGAACATTTCTCGAATGTTATTCCGTGCCGTAGTCGACTCTTTCGTGGCGGTGAATGAGACGCCGAACAACCAAACCCGTAAAATTGTTGATCAGTCAAAGCGTTTTAACGACTTACTGTTTTAAAATTTTGAAACTGTGAGCTATATACTAGTAGTAGTAGTAGTAGTAGTAGTAGTAGTAGTAGTAGTAGTAGTAGTAGTAGTAGTAGTAGTAGTAGTAGTA
>JAOBRD020834301.1:0-13216 GCA_027575215.2 Hydrozoanthus sils
TAAGCTACAGGAACCCATAACCCTCTGATTACCAGTCAGATCTTCTACCCACTAAGCTACAGGAACCCATAACCCTCCGATTACCAGTCAGATCTTCTACCCACTAAGCTACAGGAACCCATAACCCTCTGATTACCGGTCATAACTCTACCCTCTGAGCTACAGGAACCCATGACCCTCTCATTACCAATCAGACGCTCTACCCTCTGAGCTACAGGAACCCATGACCCTCTCATTACCGGTCATAACTCTACCCTCTGAGCTACAGGAACCCGTGACCCTCTGATTACCGGTCAGACACTCTACCCACTGAGCTATAGAAACTCATGATCCTCTGATTACCAGGAAGAAGCTCTACCAACTGAGCTACAGAAACCCACATGGTGGGTATTGACTTAACTTGGTTGATAATCACTAGAGTCTATCAGCCTTACGTTTTGACACTAAGCTTGATATGAGCGTGTCCCTCCAACTCAATCTGATGAAAAACTCCAAGCCAAATCGTCGCCCATTGAGCGATTAGGGCAGCAATGAAGAAATTGTACCCTACCGCACCATATCCGTATTTCTTTAGGAACGTCATCAGAAAACCAAAGCCAATAAAGATCATTACATGGACATCTTGAAACACTGTTGAAATTCAAACATGTTAATGGTTTACCAAACGTTAAATTTGTTAAAACCAATGATCAATACGAATATGTTTCCTTAACCCTTATTTCATCTTTTTCTGTTTATTTTCTTCTATTTTTCAACAATATTTTCCAGTATAGTAAACAAATTTATTATGGGTAAAAGACTATAAGAGGACAGTTTTCATCTATTGCAGACAGTAACTGTGGTTCGCTGTGATTTCTTTTATAATCTAAAATATTCAAACCATTTTTGTGCAGACTAAAGTAAACATACCTATTAATTAAACATAGTGCGCGTGGTCTCAAATTACCTTATATTATAGTTTCCAAGAAAGCTAGCGAGCTCGCTTTGATCCTACATAGACTAATTTTTTTGTAATTTTCTCACGTCGACAAATCATTCTTTTGCTAAACAGTTTCACCTTGGGATTGCTTTGGCTTGACCACCAACATAGGTGGGTTTGCATTTCAGGAACTGTGAGCACGCCTGTTGTGGGTTATAATAACTTTAACAATAGAAGAGCATCCAGGTGAAACCGTAATAAAACATACAAAACGGTCTCTCTGGACAAAAATTATAAAATCAGGAGCTTTCGGCTATCTTATTAGCCTTTGTCAACTGAATTAAAATTTGCTAAAACGGTAAAACTTGTGAAAACGAAGTTGGTTTACCCACAAGGGAATAAAATGAATAAGAGGTAGTAATTATATATAAAACGATAAAAACCGTACAATGTTCAATTGTTGAAAAGTATGGAGTATATGCTATGGTTCCATTTTGTTCGATCCTGGTTTGAATTTTATTTTCCTTTGTTTCAAACTCATTATCATACATTAACGTATCCAAAAACAACGGGAAGAAATTAAACCAAGGGCAAAATTGATCCACAAAACATTGACGTGGCAATGGTTTGGAATCTTTGTCTGCATGTTTTGTTGTTGCAGTATGCCACGATTCAAGTGTCTTTCTTGTTTTAAAAGTCTTTTATCAACAATATTTGCATTTTCAAAATCAATACAGATATATATTTGAACCTTTAGAAAACAATTCGACGTTTCTGATGTCTTCTTTTTTTTTGGTGAGAAACGAGTGGCCGGATTCACAGATGTAAAATGTTAATTATAATACCTGTAATGCAGCCTTATTATTACATGGCCAGACAGACTCCTGTAATCTGATTGGCTGCTGCGCATGTGAGGGCAGAATTATCTTGCAATGCCGCAGGAGAATGGCAATAGCATTAGAAGACATTTATTTGATGAACAAATTGTCAGACGACTTGTCATTAATGTAAAAACGGCTATTACAAATACAAATTATAAGAAATCTACATGGGCGGCGGAACAGTTTAGGTGCGTGTTTTTAGCCTCAATAATTTGGTTTGGGGGCTAACAACAGCAACTTTTCAAAAGGAATCTCAGAATTTATAACGAACGGTAACAATTTCCGCCCATGCTTCCGCCACTCATGATATAGCCTTACCAACATTGATATAGATAATTTGCACATTTATTTATACACATAACTAGAGCGAAAACAATATATACACAATACGCGTGACTTTAGTCTTCTCACGAGTCAAATCAAAATGAGTTCCAATCCATGCATTTGATACGTTACTCTATATGAGTTCCAATATGATGTTACTCCACATAAGTTCTAAAATGATGTTACTCTACATGAGTTCCAATATGATGTTACTCCATATGAGTTCCAATATGATGTTACTCTACACGAGTTCCAATATGATGTTACTCTACATGAGTTCCAAATCAACTGAATAAAAATCCCATTTTAATACTGACCTCTGTCTGGTCGATCAGTCAAGTGCGTACAGGCTAAAAACACGCACCTAAACTGTCAACCAATATCAACAAAAGTAATTAAAACAAAAATAGAAATAAGCGTTCTATTCAGGGGCTCTCACACAAACGTTGTTTTTCATAGATGGCATGCAGACCTCCTGTAAAAAAAAATCAGCTATCGGTCCAATCTGAGCCTCGTTCGTATAAAGATGTTCTTTAATAATAATAACAGCGTGTAGCCATTTGTCGCAGCAGGTATTCGATTTTTCCCGGTCAATGAAAGGCTGTAAATCGAATCGGTCAATCGAAACGTCTGGGTACTAAAATGACTCACGAAGAGGACGCAAGACTTTCTACTTTTGTTGTTGTATTCATCGACACGCTAAAGTGGTTTTTTGATAAGAGGCAATTGCGCATGTGCGAAAGTCACCTGTTTTGACGTCGTTAACCAGCTCCATTGTTTAATTGTGTACTTGAAAAGCTTTTAAGCACTTTCGATAATTTTTCACACTAGCTCAAGTGCTTTGAACCTTTAGCCAATTATATCCAATTAGGAAAACGGATTTATAGAATTCTAAACACTGACACGCATTTTTTAAATGCAAAACTTTGAACGATTAACCTTTTTCTTTGACTAATTTTTTTAATTCAGTTGGGAAAACTGATCGAATGATTAACGCAACGAAACTTAGCTTAGTTCCAACCGATTATTTTTTTTTTGTTTTATCTGAACAGCTTAAGTTGGGGACCCGTCTCTCTTGAACCAGAACCAAATATGTGGACGATAAATATTGGTGAAGACTCGAGCTTACCAAACACTTCAATACAAAAACACACAGAACTGTTTATTTTTCCAGAACATCAAACCTTTCCTCCATTTTAAGCAGTTTTGAAAAACAATAGATGAAAAATGGCAGTTACGGGGGAGCGGGGGGCGGGTTTGGCCAAAACTTAATAGTTGAGCTGATAATAATGATCAGTTGTCATAAACACCGAACAGTTAAGGACGAATGGAATTTACTTATCTCTAAATAAGCTTTTTAGTTTCATCCTTCCTAAAGCGGATTTCGTCAATAAAACCTAACTTTACTATAACTTATGAAGCAGCAGCTTGATATAGGAAATGAATAGGAAAATATGTTCAATCCTACAATACCAAAAGGTGACAATATTTGGAAATGAACATGTTGTGGTTGAATATAGAATTAATGATAATATGAATCACATTAAATAGATCGAGAGCGCTTGAGCTTTGGTTTTAACAACAAATTTAACTAACTACCTTTGTTTTGTTTATCTGTTTTACTAGGATGTGTAAATTATATTATATATCATTTATCTTAGCTAAAACATTTAAAATAAAGAATGTGTTGATGTTTCTATTTTTGAGCTGAAAGGTGAAAACACCGTCTGCTTCATTGATTGCTTGAATTTGCAGTCTACATCGATCATGCGTGGCGAAAACTAGCAAATAAGATATAACGTTGTTGTATTCAAATCACCTTTGTCATGATTGTGAAACATGTGAAGTGAAGCAATTTAATTTCGTGGGTGTGTATGAGGGCGCTGGCTTTGTGTTCAAGCTACAGAGTTCTGATCACCAACTGCGAAGCGCTTTGCGCGTGTCTGATGACAACACCTTTTTCAAAAGTTGAGCTTTTTGTTTTGAATGATTTTACAAGCTAATTACCAAAATTTAGTTGATGAGCAACAGCAAACTTTGAAAGCAGCATAAGATCGCGATCGTAGAATAATAACGAGCGTAGTCGTTTTTGCACATGTTCAGTTTCCTCTGAGAGCTCGTTCTTGCATCGAACTCAGAACGTATGTTGTTGAAAGAGCTACCAATATCATTCAGTACCAGCATCTCCAGGAATAATTGCAACCAACCAAGTTTGGAAACATATAATGCAACACTACAAAATAAAAAATTCCAAAAAAGTCTGTACTTACTTGGGTAATATATCGAGATGTCGTTTTGAGACGGAGGAGGCGCAAAACTGGAGGAGTTTTTTTTCTTGGTGGGGATGGCCATATCGCCATAGTCGACAAGAACAGCGTACAAGACTATGAGCAGAATCTGCACCAAACCAAGAACGATACTGAACTTCATTTTGTCACCTTGTTCCGCTGTGGCTCTCGTGTATGGAGGTATGTAGAACTATCCACGATCTGTGGAAGGACGAGAATTGCCTTGTTTTCCTAGTCCAAGGAACTTGCGTGATTAAGGAGGCCAAGCCAACTAATGACTTGAGTTGATGGGCAGAATGTTTTAGGAAATTCACACAACCAATCAGAAACGAGATTATAAAGTTAACAAATACTATACCTGTAGCAACCGATACAGTCAATGAACCTTGCACCTGCGCAGTCAAAAGTACTTTTGCTGACGCCTGACCTCAAGTGAAATGTTTCGCCACACTTGTACAGCGAATTGAACGTGGCCCTATCATGCCTGATTAACTGTTCTAACCGTGTTAATTCGGATCAATAATTCGCAAGCTCATGCAGTTTTTTCGTCTTTGTTAGGTAGCTATCGTATAACGAAAAATGATGTCCAGTCAGAGCATAAAGTTATTTCATTTTGCTGTTGGATAACTTATGCCACAACGGATCCTACAAAGAAATTGAAAACGAAAAAGCTTTATAAATTTTTAAAATGTAAATGTAGGCAAAGACACTTGAATAGTGTTGCAATATATATCAGGTGACTCAACATTTTTTTAATGATTAAAATATGCAGAAAGTATAGAGAAAGATACCAATATACCCTAAGGCAAGAAATTGTTCCTATTCAGAAAACTTGAGTCAAAAAACTTGCTAAGCCATATGTTACGAGCGTATTTCTGAGTGGTTATGCACTCGATCTGCCACTATTGAATTTTTTCAATACGAAAGCAGGGAAACAATTGATTTCTTATCTAAACTAAAAGACTTGCTTATTATGCTTTACTGCAAATATCTAGAAAGATCGTGTTTTGTCTATCGGCAGGATCAATACGTTGATTAAAGCAGCGATTGTTTTCACAATTATGGTAATTGAGGGCGCTCTTTAAACACGGTCGATCACGTCCACGCTAAGCGAACCGTTAGTAGAGAAAAACATTTACTGTTAGTCAAAATCACTAAAACTACAAGAACAGTTATGATATACTAAATAGTTTACTATACAGCAAAAAATTACCAGGGTCTAATAAAACAGTTACAAACTAAGTAGTAACTTATCTATTCTTTGATCTGTACAATGGCTTTTGTTTTCCCGACACTTGATGATTAAATTAAGACCAGTTATATCATCAATAGAATAACTTTCCCTAAATGTTTGATAAGTTTATTATTGTTTTTCAAAAACCTTGTACATGTAACAAAACCAGTGGGCACTAACGTAAGTACATGTCATACAAAAACAATTTTATCTTGACTTTTTTTAATCAGCCCAGTTGGAATTATTTAACTTAATGAAATTTTTAATTTTTACTGATACTAACTGCATATGGTGATATTTTGCTGAACTTTAAATATAAAAGTCAAAACAGTTACTGTTCATCAGCAGGGTGCTCAAATTGTGTGCAATACGGCACGATTGGTTTCGGCTGCATTAAAAGTAAACAAGACACTTCTCGCTAAAGATAAATATACATATTATATGACATATCATATTGATATATCATATGTCGTCTATTGAGCACAAAAGATCACAAACAGCAAGGGGTGCGCTTGAGAGTGTCAGAGAATGACAACACATTATTGTAATATTTAGCCTTGGTAGTTTTGCACATTTGTTTTAAATTAAAGAAACAGCAAAATAGAATAATTAATCTAAACACAAAGTCTTACTCGGCTGATGATCTGGAACTACAGATTGTTCAAACATCAAAATATCAACGATAAATGATGACAACGACAATTAATGATAGCGATAGTTGTCATAAGGGGATTTGTGCAAGTGTACTCTGCGATTCAAATGTGATGAAAGCGTTTATTTGAGGGTCAATTTGATATTACACAGACAAAACTTGTGTCGCTAGTTGAACAGAAATGGCTTGGCGAAACCCTTCGTCGATCGGCGATTGTTGCAGCGATTTAGAAACTTTGAATAAAAGTTTACGTTTTAATTAAGGCATCGTCTCTGCCCCTGAGATAGATTCGACTGATGAAATTTCTTGATCGTGATCAATCATAGATGAACATTATTCCCGTATGTTTATCCAAGTTTGAAGATGGTTTTGAGACAGCCAAGCTTGTAATTTAAGTTTAAACTTTTGTAAACTTAGATAACGAACGCTGTGAACAACAAAAGTACACAATTACGTAACCACGCGAAAAAGCTGAGAGCTGATTGGCCCCAAATATGTCAACATATAGGCGTTGAAAACAGCTAACCTTATAGTTAATATTAGTCGGTATTACCCCTGAATCAGTACATAAAGCAAAGTGATTAAAAAAGTATCACTTCCGTTGCCACTTTGTTTTTCATCACTTTACAATGGAGGTAAGTAATACTGATCGGTGCATCCTTAGCTCAGTTGCTAAGATATTTAACTGCCAACCGTGAAGCCCCGGGTTCGATCCCCGGCCTTGCTCATGAGGGTTGAACATTTGTGCGGCCTTCTTTCGCCACACCTTCCGTGGGCAGGGACGTTAAGCCGTTGGTCTAGTCTCTTGAATACTATAGACCCTGCCTTGCCGAGGGTTGAATATTTGTGCGGCCTTCTTTCACCACACCCTCCGTGGGCAGGGACGTTAAGCCGTTGGTCTAGTCTTTCGTCTTCTAGCGGGGGATCCAAAAGAACCCGCACACTGACGTCTGTCCTTTGATATACACGTACGCGTTGCACCAAGAACTTATGTGCTCCTTTGATGTTACGTAGGCCTATTCCTGGTCCCTAATTCGCCTTAAATCGCACTAAGTCGCAGTCATTTTTCACCCCATTTTTCCTTAAATCGCCTTGAGTCGCCTTAAATTGCACTAAGTCGCAGTCCTTTTTCACCCAATTTTTCCTTAAATCGCCTAAAGTCGCCTTAAGTCGCAGTCATTTTTCACCCCGTTTTTCCTTAAATCGCCTAAAGTTGACTTAATACGCAATAAGTCGCTCTAAATCGCGGCGACTTAAGGACCTGGAGTAAGCCTTTAAATTACGTGTCTAAATAAACTGGTTGATAAACTGAGTGACTGTTGTGACTGACTTTGACTGGAATTAAGTGAGCTGATCTGGCTAATTCTAGCGTATAATCTTTTTCTCTTTCAAAACGAGTCAATTTTCTAGCTTGTTGGCTTTGTTAACGGCGAGTCGTGCTCAAGTATAACGATTTTAACTATACTTCTTGTCTAATTGGGTAAGTTATTTTTTCAAATTTAAACCCGTATTATCAAACTGATTTACTTGATACATAAAGAAGACAACACCTCCCCATACACCAACCACTCAAGTCGAAAATTTATAAACATTTTAATTTCATATTGCGGTTGGCCGTACCACTTGTTATGAACTTGATAATGGAGTCATGACGTGAAATAAAAATTCCTTTTTGCGAAGTTTTTATCATTCAATTAATCCTTTGTAGGTATAGGTTTTGATATTATTTTTGGTTTTGTCATAATCTTAGTCTATTTACATGATTGATCTTCCTTGAACAAATAGTTCCACAAGTGTCTTGCGGACCATCTCTCGACCCGAATGCGTGAAAAAAAGTCGTTTAGCAAGAAAGCTTGCACAAGTTTTAGAACTCAAGATTATTTGCTGAAAAGATGAAATTTTTGTTTTGCTAACTTTCCTTAATTAATCGAACTAGTTCCTTTAAATTTTGAACGTTTTTCCTAATATAATGATAGGTAACGGTTTTTGTTGTTATCATAAACTTAGTTGGTTAATCAAAATGTTTTTTACTATCTCGCTCCCTCGCAGTCCGATCGCCAAAAACCATCTTAAAAGTCCACAAATCCAAAACTAATTCGCCCAGCTCTGAATATGAACACACCACAAAGCAACTATCGTTTATTGTGACCTTTATTCAAGAGCATATGTAACACGGGAGAAGATAACGAGGACGAATTATTTGCGAATTACTGGCAAACCGCAAAGAGAGCTCAACTGAACGGAACCACATACTTATGGTAAGTCTGTGCGTCAAAAACCGAATTCCGCGGTTGGAGTTGTGAACCACTTATAGACCCAAATACTGTACACGTAAATTGTTGCTTAGCAAGGCAGAATAAGTTTTGTGCTAGATGTATATGTTATACATATATACACGCACATTTTTGTCCTTTACTAAATGAAGAATGAAGTGGCCACGTTTAGAAATGACCGGAAAGTTTTGGTTGCTTCAGGCCGGATAGCACGGTCGGGAGGAACCTGTTATAAGTGCGCGCTTCTTGCTTGAATACAATGCAAATCGAAAAGAAATGTTCTTGAAGTCCTTGAAGGAATATTCACCTCCAGTTGTTGCAACACTCATTCTCCATCTATTTCTTATCTCTTTGTTAAAACGAACGAGGTTTTTCCTTTACGTGATTTGTTTAAACCTTGTTCGCTATTGGAACTACGTCCAAAGCTATCAAACGTTTCGTTTCAAAATAACAAAACTTTTCCAAACTTGTAAATTTATGTGCTTATGAGTAATATTGTTTGAGTGTATCACATGATAATTTGCTGACAAGATAAATTTTGATTTTGCTAACTTTCTGATAATTGGTAATAGTTCATTTAAATTTTTTTTCCTGACATATCAGTACATGCTTCTTTTTATAAGAACCAGTTAAATTTAGTAATTTTGCCGATGCTCATTGATTTTAGTTTATCGGCGATTTGAGCCTCAAATTGCTCTTATATTAACTTTATTTCTATGTGTGATTTACATCGAACAAGAAATAAACCTAAATTATTGCAATATACATGTATTGAAAAACAAATTTTATGGACTAACCTCGGGGCAAGTATACGTGTACAGCGAATAATTTGAAGCAATAACTGATTAATATAAAAGACAGGAAATTATTTCTGCATTGCTAAGTTAAAGATTGAAGCTCGGTATGAAGTTTAAAAAAATCAGCATTCGAGCCCAAGCCTCAGCTTGTTCTAAAATAAATATTGTTCTTAAATTTTGGCCAATCTGAGCCTCATTGTTCTTATAAAGTTGTTCTTATAAAAAAGCGTGTATTGCGTTTGTTGTTTATCATAAATCTATAGTCCAGGTTAATTAAAATGTTCTTCCTTCAATAATTAACCGACTTGCGCAATTGTGAAGTGCCCCGAAAAAATGTGAATTGTTGTTTATAGCAAGGAAGAGCGCATAAGTAATGTGTTAAATGTGTACACGTGTACAATTTATCTGTTTCTAAAATGAACTGAAAGAAATGAACTTGACTAAAAATGAATGAAAAGTTTTTTGTTATTTCAGGAGAGCACAGCCAGTGTCACCGGAACCTGCTGGAGAATGCTTCTTGCTTAAATACAACAAAAACAAACAGGAATTAGCTCTTGAAGTCCTTGATGAAATATTTTTATCCAATTGCTGTAACGTTCATCTACTTGTAGTTTTATCTTTTTATTAAAAGGAACGAGATTTTTCTTTTATGTGATTTGTTCAAAACTGGTTCGCAATTGGTTCCTATGTCCGGCGAAACTAGCATTTAGTTTACGTGTTTGTTTCAAAATAACAAAATCCGGTACACAATGTTGGCATGAAAAACTAGCTTTGCAAACAACCCACATGATTCACACGACGGAACTAAGATAATTGTAAATGCAATGTTGTTTGAGTGTTGCATGATATTTGCTGACAGGATAAAACTTTGAAACTAGCTCTTGAAGTCCTTAAGGAATATACTACTCCAGTTGTTGCGACATTCCATTGATTAACTTTTTTGTTAAAAGGAACGAAAATTTCCCTTTATGTGATATTTGTATAAACTTGCCGCTGTTCATAATTGGATCTGTATTTAAACAACAAAAACACACATTGGATGGAAACTACACGCTTTTTTTTATAAGAACAATTTTATAAGAACAACGAGGTTCAGCTTGGCGAAAATTTAAGGACAATTTAAGAACAAGCTGAGGCTCGGGCTCGATGGCTAATTGTTTTTTAAAGTTCGCTGAGCTTCGATCTTCGACTGAACAACACAGAATGAATAAGAAATGCTTCGAAGTTTATGAGTTTATAAAAACTAGAAATCGTCTCGGGAAAATGGCTTGGCGAATTCGTTTTTTAACACATGTATTGCATGCAACACCTGTTTGGCTTAGTTTTTCTTCGATTTCAAAACATATAGAAATAAGAACAATTTAAGAACAATTTGAGCCTCAAGTTGTCAAAAAATTAAGAACAATGATTTACTGGTTCTTATAAAAAAAAAGCGTGTAACGAGTCGAGGCTCAGATTGACCAAAATCTACTGACAAATTAAGAACTGAAGCTTGGGTTTGCTAACTATTTTTTCAACTTCGTTGAGCTTCGGTCTTTAACTTACCAATACAGAATGAGTAAAAAATAATTCGCAGTTTTTCTCTTTTTATTTATCATTGTCATTGCCTCGAGTTATGACGCTGCACACGTTTTTACTACCCCTGAAGCGGTTCCCGAAATTCGAAAAATCGTCTCGGGAAAATGACTCAGCAATTCTACATTCGATAACATGATAAATTATAGGCGGAAATTCGGCCCTCGATTTTATCTGTAATTGCACCCCCAGTGCGTTTGAAATTTCACATGGGCAATTAAAGATTATCCATGGCAACTAGTTCATCAAGCGAGCAAAATTCAAGACGTCGTGTTTAATCTGAATGACGAATTTTCACGCGCGCGAAGTCTTGTAAAACTAAAAAAAGAAAAGTAATAGTTTTTATGCTAGATTATTTTAAAAAGGTCCTTGTCAAATTACCCATAGTTCCTAGCGTTTAAAAATGCCCATAAAAACGCATAGTGAGAATCTGTAAACCTCAAATTTGACACACAGTGTTGTTAGTACTAGGAAGAAAGTAAAATAGTTTTTGGCTGTTCCTGTTACATTTTTTAGGCTTGAAACGTGCAATGCTGACGTAGTAGGAGGCATGAGGCAGAGACAATCTTTTTTATCTCAAAACATTGGATTCTGGCTACAATATTCACATTGTTATAACTTTATTTAATGAATTACTCCCTTGAAATTGTTTGAATTCATTTTTTCATCTTTTTAATAGCAATGAAAATCTTAAACAAAATCCACACAACTCACTGTTGTTACGTCACAGGTTACCAGTCCCCGGTCTGTTCTGTCAAAATTTACATTCCAATCCTTTTTTGGTTAAAAAGCATACTTAGGACGTGGAAATTTTTTTATTCGAATTTTGAGTTCTTAGATGACAATAGTTTTAATCTAAAAAGTAAAAAAAAATTAAGCTTTATAGGGGCTTTAAAGAACAACGAGCCTCGGTCAAATTTACTGGTTCTCATTAAAAAAAAGTGAAATGGCTTGTTGTGCTCAACTCATTTTCGCCCTCGATCTAAACAATAATACAACGACACTCAGACAAGCGGCGTCAAACATCCCCGGGGGGAGGAGGGTACCCCTTATTGGTATGCTGGGATGTTAGGGGGGGAGTCAAGATCGACAAACTTGTATTTTTGTAGGTTTTTAGAGAAAAATCAAGGTTATTTTACAAAGACAGTTTTCTTAAAGTTACCAGTAAAACCGGACTGAATATCTTGCGTCCTAAAGTATGATTATATTATTGTAAAAAGAGAATTGGTCTATGACTCTGTTGTTGTTTTGCTACGTATATGCTAAAAATATCAGAATATTTCTTCACATTAAAAGATAAAACCTTAAGTTACAACCTGAATAAGCTGTTAAAACATCAGTCGGTTCTATTAAACTGTCTTCTTTATAAAAGAATCTTTTACAAAAATACTTCTGACGTTACGGTAAAACACGACAGTTGGCAGTAAGAAAGGCGAGGGACGAGTCAGTAGATAGTATAGCTATCGCTCCTCAATTCACGCTGAGAGGGTTTTGTACGAAGATAAACTACCGTACCGGTGGTGCACAGCTTGCAAATGTGCTTTTTAATAATTTTGCAAGTTTTTTGGTGTTTATATTCGTGACAAACACCCCCCCCCCCCTCCTCCCCTCCCAAAACTTGTCTATGGCTGTACAAAACACGAGCAAGAGACGTTTTGCATTTAAGGACGGATTCTGTACACTGGCCCGCACGATAACAAGATAGTCCTTAAAAATATCTCAAATCGGAAAAAGAACTTTGTGAAGTAGTAATTGTTTACTCTGCACTGAACCACTGGCTGAAAGTAACGTGAAAATTGTGTTTAAACGTTGATAAAAAAAAAACACAAAAAGGAAAAAAAATGTTGCTCTTGCAAATTGTTTCGGTCACTTTGTATACTCTAAAGAGGACGAGAAGGACAGACCCAGCTAGTATCGCAATGGTAAAGCCGACAAGGTACGATCTAGGTAGTCCAGAATTGCCCTGGGGTAGTTTTTTTTTATTATTTCTGGACTGGTAGTCTAAGTAGGTTTCAAGCCCTCAAGACTACAAGCCCGCGCAAGGTGAGACTAGATTAGAGCGTGAGTTGGACGATAATAGGGTCTGGGTTCGAGTTCTGTTGCTTGTAATTGTTAAACAAGCTCTGCGCAGTGTTAACAAGTTTACACAAGCACAGAAACTACCTTTGGCCAGAACACTTTTGCAGCGTAGTACTCTGGAATAGTTGTAGAAACAATGAAGACAGCTATAACCTGTTTGAACTGGGCGTGCGTGTTGTCGCTATTTTTTTTTT
>JAOBRD020834409.1:0-13216 GCA_027575215.2 Hydrozoanthus sils
CCCCTACCAATCCCCCTTTTCAACCCCCATTCCCGAAAACTTCGCGTCTCATTTCTCCTCTTAGACTGTTGTTTAACGAACCCGCGCAAAACTCACCACAGTAAAACCATTTATCATATACATATAGAGATTTATTCTCTGCATTTCCATACAGTAAATTTCCGTACGCTCATTGTTCTTCGCCTACCGTATCCTCATTTCACGTGTGAGAAAAACGATACGTCCAATCAGAAGTGAGGGCTTTAATTTGAACTTTTTTCCGTTTTAACTTGAAGACAGGCTAGCGCGCCATTTAACATTTGAAGAATTGCTTTTTGGGAAGATGAATAGCCATTTCGCCGATGTATATGATATATCGAACAGCCAATTTATTGACGATTGGGAAAACAAAAATACGAAACAAAAAACATTACGGGATATAAAGTTTTAGAAGAATTTCTTCATCTGAACTGAAGAAGGAAAGTCGGAAGATTTGTGAAATACCACCAGAAGACCTAAATAACAACTTAGCAGAATTTATTAGATCAGTTAAAAGAAAAGATGGAGTATGATAAACAGAAAACAGCATGGAAAGTGCTTTATACAGTTTTTATTCACTTGCCGTTTCGTATCATAAAACAAACTCGTTCGCTGCGCTCACTCGTTCGTTTTATGCTAGTTCACGACTCGTGAATGAAAACCGTACTCGCGCACTTTCCATGAAGTATTCTCTATATATAAGCTAACATCAAATTAAAAAGTCTTACTCACATAAAAGTCGGCAGTAACATAACCTGTGTTTTGTATCTCCACTGACAAGTACCCTTCCGCAGAAAGTGCCTCGAAGTCATTAGCATAAGCTTTCAGAATCTTTCCTGTAGCTCTAAATGACAAAATTCAAGCATCTTATAAAATAGATTGCTTGCACAAGCCTCAAACTAGTGCAACAAATCTATTTCCAAGGTTAGAGAAGTTTGTGTAATCATAACACTCTTCTTTTTAGTTCTTATACGCACTTCAAATGCATATTCTAAAATTTAAAAAAACTTCTAACTAAAATAACTGAAGGCAATTTTCAAACGACTTGGCTACTAGCGGTGTATTGGGTATTATTTGAAACCAACCATGTCTAACCTTCTCGCTGTCTTTTGAGCGATAGACAGCGAGTAGCAAAACCGCTGGTGTTTTTAAACGAAAAACCAATGGCAGATTCTTCAAACACTTGTTCTTATCAATTAATATCAGTTTAAGTTGTAGAAAGTAATATACTAGCTGGTTTAGACACTCGCTGTCATTTTCTATGAATGTAATAATCAACGAGGCGCGAATATTGGCTCAAAGAAAACTCCATCTAGTTCGTAGTCTGACTGTTAAATATGCTGGAGTCACTTGGTCTATTCTAACCAATACATACTGCGTTTTTGATACGAGTTTTTGTTGAGCTGTACCAATATTAATAGCTACCTATTATAGATAAGAATGATATCGTCCGCGCTGATCTGAAGTGTTACTAAGCTGGCCACCATCTCGTCAGTTTCATAAGCCAAGTAGAAATTGTTGCTATTTTGTCGGCTTCGCTCTATCCCAACCAGTTTCCCGTACTTGGTAGGGAAATACCGAGGTTTTATCCGGGCCCTCAGTCGATCCTGTTACATAAGGGAAAGAAACAATATTGTAATATCTTATTAACATTTCAGGGGCGTAGCGCTAGCCAGGATTTTTCAAGGGGAGGGTCACACTACGTCAAAATGAAGGCCTCATCAGTAAGTCATGGCGTTTTTGCCACCTGTTCTAGGTTGTTTGGTTAAAAAGGCTAACCCTGGTTACGCCTCTGATATTTTAAGTTGAGCCCCGGTAAATGAACTCGGATAATTAAAAAATCCCGCTTATTCTAACAAAATCTAATTTCCCCCGGAGTAAACCTGGCATAGATACAAAATCATTTGACTCAAATTCGGTTAATTAGAAACTCTGCAAAACATTAAGTTTTATTATTTCAAGCATGATTTATCACTGAAGAAGCACCACGGTATTAAAAACAACAAGTACAGATGCATGGGAAATGTTGTCGAATAACTGTAAATATGTGAACTCCGTTAAAAGCCAAGAAGATAGAAGAGCATGACGAATTCAAACAATCTTGATTGTTTTATGGTTTTTAAAAAAAGCTGCAATGACAGTGGGCTATCAGAAATTAGATTTTCCAAAGAAAAGTTATTATTGTATTGCTCATTATTCAGAAGTTAGGCATTTTAATTTTTGAAATTAGAGCACGAATTAAATCTGATTTAAGAGTTGATATGTAGCATAGCTATAATAAGACGAGACATGGGACACCAACCTACCACAACATTCTCTCGTTTTGCCATTCCCCAGAAGGTATTGGGGAGCTATAATTAGGCGAGACAGGAGCCATCAACCTACCATAACGTGCCCCCTTTGCCATCTCCCCAAAAAAGTTGGGGAGCGGAAGTGTATATTATATTAAATGGTACAATAAATCCAAACATGGGACATCATCCTACCTAAATCAACATGCATGCTCCCACCCACACTAAAGGGATTGGGACCGAAAGCATATAGTACGGCATTGATTGAGCGATACAAGCTACTTCAACCTACCATATCCTCATCAAAGTAATCCTTTGGTTGGTTGTGTAGGCACCTAATAAAATCAACCGAAAAAAAACAAGAGAACTAGCAACACTACTCTCTTTACACTTTTAGTTCTACGCGTTTGTTCTAAGAATAGATTTGCACAACCTTAGATACGATGCACAACTCAGACAAGCAGATCTCTGCTGTTTTCTGCAGCTGTAATGATTGAGTTTGCAAGGTTTTTGAAGAGCTTTTTGACGTACTACCCGTCTCCTCATCTTAAGGAATACAGTAACTAGTTGGTTTGCTTGCGAGCTGCAGCTGTTGAGTACTGAAACGTATTGTCCTAAACATGAAACCCAATTTGATTGAAAACTCGACTTATTTTTGTTGCAGCATAAAGTTTGGTACTTCTGATTTGTCACGACTTTTAAAGTGCTCATGATCAAAAAAGAAAACTTGAGCGACGTTCTTAAATTGGGCGTTAGTAAGTAGTATAGTAGAGCAGGTGTTTTGAGAGATCGTGGCTTGCTAAGATAAGTTGTTTTTGGCAACAAAAAGTTGTTACCGTGAAATTTTAAGGGAGAACGGCGGCGGAATTAAAAAAAAAAATTCTAGAAATTAAGACATTGCACCACTATTCCACTAAACAAAACTAATTTATCGCAAAATTTCTCGTGAGCAGATTTTAGGAAGTGAATAACAAAATCCGTCAAACTGGTACCGGTTTTATTTTCATAATCGAATAATGATCGTGCACAGAAAACGAAAACTCATACACACGCAAATTCCTCGTCGTCCAGAGAATGCGGTGTGGTTTGGTTTGGTTTATAGGTATCATCACTCGTGACACTAGTAGGAAAATCCAACTGGTTTAATAAACCAGTTATAGGACTCCGAGATCCTACGGTTTAACGTTTTTATGCGAGAAGACGCTAAGATCTAACAATTTACTGGTCTTAGACAAAAGGCAACACCTCGTCCTCAGTTATTTTAAGACGCTGAGTGAAGGTCCTGCACCGGGAATCGAACCCAGTCCTCCCGCACGCAAGACTGGCGCCTTACCAGCTGAGCAAACCGGACCGCGCTTAATGAGACTTTAGCAACATGCTTCCTGACGCAATTTATTGCTAGCGGGAATTTTCGTCCTCAATCTTGAATCTTAGAACTAAATACACAAGAATGTGCAAACAACAATAAATAGAAAGGGGAGGCTTGAAAATTTGCTTACGATCCCGATTTCTGCCTACAACCGTGACCACGCCCATCAACCGCTTGGTTTCTCCAGGCAGTGTAGGTGACACCGATTCGGTCGCAGATATGTGGTCCCTTGAGCTCGTCCAGAATTACCTCGTGCTTCGGTACTATCAAGTAAGTCTCAGGTCCACTCTGATAGACAAGAACATTCATCATTGTAGGAAATGATTTATGTAGAGGTTTGGTGTCAAAAGAAAGACGGAAAGCGCTTCTCAAGTTGAATGATCAGAAAAATTCTGCGTCAATGACGGGAATTGAGCCCGCAACCCTCTGATTACCGGTCAGATGCTCTACCCAATGAGCCACAGAAACTAACATGGAGAGCCGAGTCACAGGAAAAGTTCTTGTCTATTTCCGCTGACGTTCGACTGAATTACACTTGCGTTTGGGTGGGTGTTGTGGGATAAGGAGGCGGAATGCAGTATTGATCCGGCATTGTTAGTTTCTAGAATGAGCAACAAAGTACAACTATAATAGGTTCAGCTAGTGCTTGTTGACCATAACCTTTTACTGGGCTTGTACACGTTGCTCAATAGATTAATTTACTAGCTTAAGATTGAGTGCAAGAATTAACATGGGAGTTATAAGATAGATAATAGTCACGTTTTAGGGTGTTTTTCAGATTTAGAAACTTCCGAAGAGATAATCTCGGGATACTAGCAACTTCCCCATTCCCTCTTTAGCAATCCTCATCTTGACTTGTCTAAAGCCAGCCCTACAGCTAGTTTTTCAGTCAGTAATTGTACTCACTGTCTGTTGTGGGTCCAGAGAGGCCGCATCCTCCACTCTAGGAATCAGAAGGTACTCACTCTGCAGCGACGGGTGCTGCTTTAGGTTTTGAAACTCGCCAACAAACGACGCAACAAGCTGTAAGGAAAGAAACCCATACATACCATAAACATAAGAATCGCACAAAGAAACTTAACTAAAAGTGAAGCTCAAAGCGTTTTGATTTAATATTGTTCACAAAAACTTTGACAAAGGTAATAAATTAAAATGCCTCTCCAAGTTTCTTTGTAAGTGTTTAATAGGTCGGAATTGAAAATTTGGGACCTTAAACAAGGTTGACGACGACGGCAGAAAACAATAGTGAATGCAATAGCTGTACGTAGGAATGCACCGTGCCGGTCACCTGAACTATGCACATCGTCTCGAAGATGACAATAGATGGATTTAGTAAAAACATTGCGACGACAACGTGACTTCTGTTTACGAGCGCGAGCACACCTCGAAGTCCTCAAATGTTGCGATGTACACGTCGCGTTGTATTTCAGGACAGGATTTTGCTATTTTCGCGTTCTGTTCACAACGTGACGTTTTTTTTCTCAGGACCTCGAGCTCTGCGCGCGGACGTAAACAGAAGTCACGTACGCGTTCTTTGCTAAATCTTACGAGTTCTTACGAGTACGGGAAAGGCTTTAGAACAGAAACTTTTTTCTATTTTCTCCAACCTTTATGAAGGAAACTTTAAATTTTTCTGTTCACAAAGCGTAACTAAGACAAAAGAGAGGACATTGCCGAAAATAGCAAACCAAAGAGGTATTTTTTGCAAGCCATGATCACCGTCGATGTTGCCCTCCTCGTTTATTAAGCTCCCTGTTGTCAATAATGTGAAC
Organism: Hydrozoanthus sils; assembly: GCA_027575215.2. Classification (NCBI taxonomy): domain Eukaryota; kingdom Metazoa; phylum Cnidaria; class Anthozoa; order Zoantharia; family Hydrozoanthidae; genus Hydrozoanthus; species Hydrozoanthus sils. The sequence goes on from JAOBRD020834409.1 coordinate 5,451, forward strand.
ATCTGAAACGTTGCAAAGAAATCTTTCATTCCGGTTCGCCTAATACTTGCTCTATCATGATAAGAGTGGTAGCGAACTCAGTATCATAACTAAGACCCTCTAGACATCTCGTCGTGTTTCCAAAATCTTATCCCTGTCGTCTTGTTTACAATGCAATTTACATATAACTGGGCGCGTTTACGAGATTGTGGCAACAGAACGAGATGTCGAGAGGGTCTTAATTATGATGCCGAGTTTGCTATCACTTTTATCATGATAGAGCAAGTATTAGGCGAACCGGAATGAAAGATAATGAGCTACGACATGGAGATGTTAATAATACAGCTTTTAGAGAGAAAGCCAGCTTTGCGACAGTAAGGTAAGCCTAGAATTGACCATTCAAAGAACATAAAAGAAATCAGCCACATAAACAATGAACAAAAAGAAGAGAAATGCATTTTAAACGCGAAAAAAAAAAACTTCAACATAAAAAAAAATACAATTCCCCAGTTTAAGTCTTTAATTTGTATTTCTGGATCATACTTGCGGCGCAAATGCTATGTCGGACAATTTTGAATGGTGCTGGAATTATCCTAATCGAGCCACTCTTTTACTATCTTTCCCAGACTATCGCGAGCTTTTCTTAAAACTACAGTCAAACCCCGGTAACTCGTTCGAACTGCCAGGGAAAACCGAAACTACTTCGAATTTTCGGGGTTTCGAGTTATAGGGATTTAAATTACGGTGAATATATAAGGCAAATCCAAGGGGAGCCGGGATCAGTTTTGCTTTGAGTAAGCTGGGAATTCGAGCTGTAGAGAGCTCAAGTTATCCATGGGTAAAATTGTATACTGGGCTTCTAGCTAAAGCAACCAACCACATACTCTTCCATGTTTCCCCACTCCACGTGTTTTGCTGGGACCAATGACAATTTCACCGCCATCCACCCACTTAATAGACGTCTTGTTTCCTTTTCTAGTGGTAACCTGGTCATAAGCGTTCACGTGGATCTTAAAATCTTTCTGCCACTGGCCGATTTCGTGTACATTGTACCTTAAGGGAAAACGCCGGTATTAAAATAATGCGGATACAATACGGTGATGCGGCGCAGTGGCCGAGCGGTTAGCGTGTTCGACTTGTGGTCCTAGAGTCGCGAGTTCGAGCCCCGGTCAGACCACCTAGCTGTGTTGTGTCCTTGAACAAGACACTTTACCCGACTTGTTCCAGTTGACTCAGCTGTATAAATGAGAACCAGCTTCTGCTGGGGGTTAACCTGCGATGGATTAGTGTCCTGTCCAGGGGGGAGTAAAGGACTTTCACCCGCTTAACACTATGGAAACCGGAGGTAAGCTCAACCCTGATAGACACCACTTAGCTCTAGAGAGAAGTTAGCTTCAATTACGAGCTCAACAAGCCGAGCAGCTCTTGCGCGGTCCAATTAACCGACGCACTAAGGGAACCCAAGCTCGCCCAGACGGAAAACCGTTCTCTAGTTTAAAATCAACCATTGCAGCTGGTACTCACCACAGATCATCGCGCACCATACAGAATGCTGCTGCCTGTGAAGATGAGAACACTTTACACTTGATGCCACCGCGGATGAAAGGCTGATCCATGCTTAGTGTTCCACGGTGCTTCTCACTCTCAGAGCAGAAACAGCAGAAACCCTGTAAGAATACTGAATTATGTGAAGAAGAACCATTGAAGATGTTTAAAGGATAAATTCTCAAAATCAAGTTTGACAAAGATGCTCGGCTACCAACTTTTTTGGGCGGGGATTTTCGTCGGGAAGTTTCAATGAAACATCTATGAGGTTAAAATCTGGGCGTGGTTCTGGTTGATTTCGAACCCTACGAGGCACCTCTAATAGCGCACATGCAGACAACATTTCAATCCATTTAATGAAGCTAAAAGATAAGAGCATCAAATACTTTCCACACTGACTGGTTGTTGTTGAACTGAACCGAAACGCGAGCTTATGTTTCTGTTCGTATGATACTTAGGAAACCATAAAGGGTACGGCACTGTATATAAGTTTCAAATAATTGTCTCCGGCAAATCCTTGAGATTTTAAACGAACTACAGAAAAGTCAATATAAAACTGTTTTGTCCAGAAATCTGAAAATAAAGTTAATGAATCAATGAAGAAGAAAAACTATCAAAATCAAGTCTGACAAAGGTGTTTGACTTCCAACTTTTTGGGGCTTTTTGTCGGGGAGTCTTAATGAAACATCCAAGATGTACCAAGCTGGGCGTGGCCCAGGTCAATTTCAAACCCTTAAGCTCCCCGTTGTCCAAAATGTGAACGAGGTGAACGGCATAAGTTAGTTAAGCCTAGAAAGGAGAGTTGAATAGTGGGATGAACATCCAAAATAATTGGAAATAAAAAAAGCACTGGTAAAGAATCCTGGGCATTTTTTTAGCGCGAAAAACTCGAAAGCCACAGCGTTGCCGCCATTTTGGATTTCGTGATCGTGCAGTATTGGGAGCATGCAAAAAATAAAGGGAGGGGGGGGGCCGTCAATGGCGGTAACACCGTGCCTTGTGGGCTTTCCGCGCTAATACTGAAACGTCCAGCCACCTGTAAGCAGGCTACTTTGGGAACAACTGCATGGCTGGAGAAACTGCAATGACAAATAATCGAAAACTGCATGCTGTGCTAAAAACAATGTAGACGATAGCTTTTGATGTTTACATAGCATACTTGGAGAGATTTTTATAATCAAAGCGGTAAGAAAGATTTCAGCAAACAATTATATCACTTCTTAGGCGCGCTAGAGAACATGTTAACTTTTTTGTTTATATAGGAACATTGCATTTATCCCCAGATCAGACCTCCAAGGGCCCAGCCGTTCAAAGGCCGATTAACAGTCAAAACCCAGGGTTGAGTTTTAACCTACGTTCCTGTTTCCAACCTTACAGAGACTGGTTTGAGCTGCAATTTTGGAATTGAAAAAATTTTCCGTGGAAGAACTAAACATTATTTCATAACAACCGTAAACCTTTACTGGGGCCCAGGGTTAAAGTTAGCCAGCCTTTGAACAATCCAGCAGAGTACAAAACAGTCCAACAAATGGAACAAGCTTATCTCTGATTTGAAGCAAATATTTAGCCCGCTCTAGGATTTACTTAGTATTGTACCTGACTGTCCCAGATCTTGTTTCCGTCGGCGTCTCGTTGGAAGCCACAAGTCGTGTCATCGCTGTAGTACATGTCGTTACACAAATGGTATGATCCAGAATGCCAGAATCCGTTGGAAGAAAAAATCTTCTGCTCTCTTGGCTTGTTATTAACAGACTAACGTAAAAACGATTAGTGATGAAAAGAGCTGCTGTTTAACAGTACACATAAATAGAGAGCGAGTATAAAAAAACCGGAGCTAACATTATGGGCAAAAGCAGTTGCCTAAAACCGTTTTGCACATTTTAGGTTTTCCCCTACAAGATTTTCTTGCAACTCTGTTATGGACTGCAAGTTATCCATCTGGCGTTGATCATGAGGCCAGCGTAATCGTAAACTGCGATCTCACACTAATCTTTAATTTTGAAGGTTAACAACTATTCCCTGAAGGCTAGGGGAGGTGAATAGTATACACCGAGTCACGAAGCCCGAGGGGGATAGTTGTTTTAGCATTTACCAAAACGTTGGGCAAAACGCGCTTTATTTTCAAAGAAATAGTACATTGTAAAACCAATTTCCTTTTATTTAACGGGCGCGCTTCTAAATTGTTTCAAAATCAACTGATAGCCTTGGGTATGGTGAATTACGGAAGCCAATCAAAGTGCGCGAAAATGGATATTCGGTTTCTTTGGTAACTACTATAGTTAGAGCTGCTCCCATTTTTCTAACAACAGCAATAAACACACTTCCGCATTTTAGGCAATCCTTTGAAGGCTTGCGGGAAATTCCATCATCATCATCATCATCATCATCATCATCATCATCTTTAGTTACCTTGATAAAAAGATGGGGGTATCTCGCCGATTACAAAATAACTAATACCATATAATCTAAAAGAATGCTAGATTATTAAAGTCAATAAAAACAAAAACAGTGAAAAAAATACAATAAGTAAAAATAAATGTGTATAGCTAATACTTAGACTAAATATTTGCTAGTCTCAGTGATCCTCTGCTGATTGAATACCTCCGATCCGAAGCATGGTTTTTTATGGTATACCGAGACACTTTCTCTTACGAGAGGGTTTTAATTACATGAAGTGCCACTCCCGCCAATGCGAGCACAAAGTATTTACTCTTTAAAACTGCTGGTGTTCGTCTCAAGAATATTTCTTGTCTGCCCTACAAGTTAAATACAGCTACAAGTCCCCTTGTTTCAGTATCCAAAGGGATAATCTGCTCTAAAATGTATTTGAGTTCTCTTGCGGTTGCCATGGTTGACCACCCAGCTGAGACGGGGCTGTAAATGACCGTGAACTTACTAGTGCCCAGACTCCAAAGAACGAAGTTTTTGACCCGAATAAATTTCAGATCCTAATAATAAAATTTTACACCGAACAAATTTCAGACCCTAATATTGGAAATTTGCACCCTAATAACGAAAAATGACACCCTAACAAGAACATTTTTTACCCTAATATTAAAAAAATACACCCTAATAATGAAGAAAGAGTCATTTTGGTGGGAGTGGCATCTCTTTCTTCAATGCATCTTTGGGATTTCGCCTCGTGGCCAAGCCATGTGGCCAAAACCATGAGGGGACAACTAGAACATTGATTAAAGTGACTATTCATGTACTCGGCACCAAATTACTTACACCGACAAGGAAGTAGGGATAGACCAACTTGACCTTGGTTTTCACTAACGATACAACGAAAGGATTGTAAAGTCTCGCCTCCTCGCGCTCTACTGTGTCATACACCTTCGTCACATTAGCCACAGTCGCCTTCAACATTTCCGTGCCGTTCTGTTCGAAAAAAATAAGTAGCTTATTATCACCATCAAAAATATAATTCAACTTTTTTTAGTATGGATAGCCGTTAATCGAGGGTTATAAGTGTCAATCAACACTTCATGGGGCTTTTTTTTAAATCATTCCTGAAGCTTTTGTTGTCCCCGTAATTTTTTTCTTTAGCTCAACCGTTTTCAGTGTTGCGCGCGCAATCTATCGTTGATATCGATCAAGAGAGTTGTGTCACGTGTCATGGCTACTGGAAGATTCTTTTCGAAACTCTGTGTTTTTGTGTCTGGTCCTCTTGTTTAGCGTTTTTCATTACCAGGATGGCAATCCCGTACACATACAATACCGCTCGCAAGTTTTGACCCATAACGACGCGGTCAAACCTCGTCTTAACACGGACTTTATTGGGGAAACCTTGAACAATAGCTACTTCCACAGAGAACCTATACGAAACTGCCGTTTGTGCCTTTATTATCCCAACTCTTGTGCAGCACGACAGATATCGATATTGCTGAAAGGTGGCAATATTTCCTTACACCCGGGACCTCGCCTTAAATAGCAGAAAGTAGGACAAACAACAAAAAGAAATCAGCTGCGCCTCACTCCCTCGTTGTACTCAGTGCGAAAAATTAAACCAGTATAAAAAAATCACAAGTGCTATGTTTGCACTGTGTGCCTTCACCTCACCTACGTGAAATGCACAAATACCTTCAATCCCAAACATGTCTCATCTATTGCGCCTGTGGATTGGATGTGTTCCAAGTGCTCCTTTAAGGTTCCTGTCATTCCACAAACACGCTGACCTGTTTTTCAAGCCCGATAATTAATCGGATCGATGCTTGAACCACACCCTATCACCTGAAGAAAACGTCCATGACCAGACCAATACTCCCACAGCTGACCTATACTTAGAAGCCTTGAAGGCACGCTCAAAGAATCTAAAACTCATGCATCTAAATACCCAGAGTATGATGTCAACATTCGATGCACGTCTTCTCAGACCATAAAAAAATACAATTTTAATTGATTTTATTCTCATGAGCGGAACGTAGCTTAAAAAAAACAACCCAAACCTCCTAGATTACGTATCCATACCCGGCTATGTGAGTGTGTTTAGCAGCCGGGATCAAATTAATCAGAGCTGGAGGCGTCGGCATATACATCAACGAGAACATTTATTTCAAGTGCCGTCTTGATATAGAACAACTTGAGCCTAATATGGATCACCTGGATGGTTATCCTCTATCACGGCCACGGAGCTGGGACGGACTGCTCCTACTGACGGGTGAAATCAACTTTAATTTGACCTCTTGAAGTCCAATATGCCAGAGACCAAGCAGTATATCGACATTCTGAAGACCTTTAATCTCGAGCAAGTGGTTACAAAGCCAACCCGCAGCACAGCCTTTTCGCAGACTATAGTTGATTGTTTCATTACAAATGAACCGAAATTTATCTAAACAGATGTCCTCCCATGTCTACTTGTTAGTGACCATGATGCACCGCATGTATGCATGAATGTCAGGGTAACACGTTTTCAACAACGACATGAGTGTATTAGGGACGAACGCACATTCAACGAAACGCTGAGGATTTTAAACTAATGCCTCTCAGTGTCATTTACGGGAACAACGACCAGGAAGGGAAACTAAAAGCTGGCAAGGAGTTTCCCTTCTGGGTCGTCAACCCCGTAGTTAAGACAATGTGTTCACCGATTGCCTGGAGAGACACTCAAACGAATCAAGGTAACCAGGCCTCCGGCACCATGGCTTAAACATGACAATATTTAAGATTTGCAAAAAGAGCAAAACATCCTTCGTCATCAGGCTCACAAACACAGTGACACTTACTTGTGGTCCAAGTACAGAGAATCTAGAAACCTCCTCAAATCTAAGATACGGAAATAAAAAGAGCTTTTGTGCAAAAGGCAAACTATGCATCACGTCATCAAGCCAAATCAAAACCGCTGAGACATGATTCTGATGAAGTTAATGCTTACTTCATAAACACTGCTAGTCGGACTGTGAATGCAACAGCTAAACCTATAACGGAGCTACATCAGTTAATTGACCCCATGACCCAACAATGCTCACAGCGGAATGTTTACAAAGTCCGGAGAGAAATTAAATCGAACTCGAGCATCGACTTGAAACACTTTCCCAAAGCATGGAAGGAAGCTCGTGTATCACCTAAACCAAAAGTAAACGATCCAGTCACGAATAGTGATCTCCGAGGCATCTGTATTCTTCCAGCACTATCCAAAGTCTATGAGAAACTTGCTATGAAGCAAATGGATGAATATATTGAGAAAAATTGCCTTCTGCCCCACAACATCTCGATCTCTGGAGTTTGTAAAGCAGGAACAAAAATGTGTCAGTCAATTCCAATGTCAAATAGCTAAACAAAGAGGCAAAAAAACATATATAAATAACTTCGCTTTGATGGACTCGCTCTCAATAGCCTGACCTCATTGATATTCAGAGCGACTGCATTGGCATTGACTGACACCTTACTGTTCCTGCCCTCTTGTTGTCACTGTTCTTTGTTCTACTCCACTTTTGTCGTTTGCCCTTTATTGAACACTTTCAACCATAGTTTAAGATTGAAGTTTACACGCATTTACATTTGGAACCTGATGATCGGTGTATGCCACACCGAGACGTAGTTCAGTTTTATTTTTTAATTACTTTTATTGTTATAGATATATATGTACAAAATTTAAAGTAATTTTAGCAGGTAAAGAACTATTTTTTTATGGATAATTTATTAATAAAGCGTTATTGTTATTATTATTATTAATATTAATATTAATATTATTATTATTACTATTTTTATTATTATTACTACTATTATTATTATTATTACGT
>JAOBRD020834514.1:0-13216 GCA_027575215.2 Hydrozoanthus sils
GTTACACGCGAGATTTTCTCCGCAACTTGCAACGCTAAGGCGTTGCGTTGCAAGTTGCTGAAAAAGTTGCCTCGTGTAACAGGGCATTTAGTGAGCAGACGCATCTTCTAACACTGCAGCGCTTTTAACCCTTTCAGCTTCAGTTGTATCGGTAAATTCTACTAACAGAGTCCATACTTTTCATGGAACAAGTTTGGAAGAATTTTACTTTTTATATTCAGAAGCTCCCTTTGTTGAATCATTTCTCATTTTCTCATAACCAAATTTCTTATTTTTTCAAATTATGTAAGGAGAAATTATATGTTGATAGCTGACTGGGACTGAAAGGGCTAATCAAGCCTCGAACTTAACACAAACCACGTGATTAGCCTTTGCTAACTCGCTCCTTTGCTCAACTACCATCATACTTTGCAGGATGTCCTTGAATATTTTTCAAACAATTACTTGATATTTCCCTTTCTATCAAAACAAACCAAAGAAGCCAACTTTACAATTTAATTCGGATTTTATGGATGTTCTAAGAAGGATAACAATGTAAACGGTTTTGAAAAAAATATACAATATTGATATGAATGGACTTTCAAACTGATGGACGCAGGTATTCATCCAAGGTCTTACAAAAGTCACCGCCTTCCTACTTTCTGTGATTCAGTCAAGTTGATCACGGCTAAATGACGCTAAACATTATTTTCTCGCTTAAAGTTTATGTTTGGAAATATTTTTGTGTTGATACGTCATCTCACCCGTTTCTTCTTGGCCTTTGATTTGCCTGCTGTGTAACAAACAAACAAACAAACAAGGCGTCAGTAAACGCAGCCGAAGTGTTCCTTCACAACGCAACTCTTTCCTGACGTTATTAACAGCTATATTTGGAAATGAAAACAAGGTTTTCAAGTAGTGATTAGGTTTGTCGCTCACTTTCTAAATTTTAATCTGGGTACAAAACTTTTCTTGTTTTTTTTTTGGTGTTTATACAACTTAGCAAACGTTTTCGATCAATTTGAACATCGTGCATCAGGCTATAAATGTAAAGCGCACTTCGTTAGAGCAATTTAATTCTTATAAACACTGAAAAAGTTTTATGCTAATATTCTTTTCATTTTGTTATACTGGCAGAGATAACTCAATCTGGTGATTGTACGAACACAATACCACTGTTGAAGTTGAAAAACCACACGAAATTAGTTTTTGCCCTTGTATCAATATCAGCAGAAAAGGGAAACCAGAGCAGAGACACGATAACTTATTCTCCTTCTTATTCTAGTTTGGAGAATTTGCCAGCACGTTTTTTCTTGTTTGGCAAGTTAAACTATCGACTACTGTACGTTCTACTTACTCTGCTTGGCTTTCATTTGCTCCCTCTGCAAAGAAAATTGGTACGAACCAGGTTAGTCGATGCCTTCTCATTAGACTAGTTATTTAACTCTTAATGGAGTAAAATATAAATCTGCAACACTAACAAAATGGCTTAGGCGAATTCACCCGATATTGAGAAGGAAATTGCGAAAAAGTTTTGGAAAATTGCGAATGAGTCCGTTAAGTTTCAGGGCTCGATGGCCCAAACCCCATCTCCTCCTATAGGGAGCCAGTTCAGACCAGCAACTGTTGAAAAGAGATTGCACAACTGGTTAAACCAATTAGAAAGAAACGCACATTAGAAACAAAATCAACCAAAGGAGAGATTTTATCACGATAGGCTTGTGCACTTTGATGCTGGGCATGTAAGTTGTGAACTCTACTGGCCCAAAGAGCCTAAAATTGCTTTAGTGGAGCTCTGACTAATATAAATACCAATGGCTTACTTTATCGAGTTCTTCCAGTGCTTCACTGATGGCTTGTTCCAAGCTGATTCTCGCCTTCTTTGCTCTGTTGAGTAAACAACGAAGCAGTCTTAAACACTAAGTCCAAGAGGCTACTTCATAATTTCCATTTTTTGATCAGTTCCCGTTTTCTATTTACAAAATGTCCTATTCGGAATTTCAGAAAAACATGTGCTCGTCGGGATAAAATGTAAAATTCACTCAAACAAAGGGACGCAATGAAACGGGATAGGAATTCATTATTATTCGTTTCTTAAGTATGATGAATATTTCATTTTATCCCGACGCGCGCTTGTGTTTCTGAAATTCTGAACTGGCTTATTATGGTAAAACGAACAGCCGCCACCTCTTCAGTACGGTGTGCTGCAAAACCGCTACTACACTATTATCACCTATTATAGTACCGATACCACTACCATAACATTTACAGGCAGCAACGTAATTTTATTAGCACTGCTATGGCTACCTGTACTTCTTTTTCTTTCCTTTTTCATCAAGGGATCTCAGCCCTTCAGCCAGCGTCTTAAGGCGGTCTACTTCCACCTGACTAAAGGTGTGGTCACCAAACCACATCACCCACCGCTAGGAGAAAAATAAACGTGTTTCTTATTTAAACTGAAGAAAATAAGGTTTAACTGGATATGCAAGCATTTGCATCAGCATGGCCAATTTTCAGAATTGGCAATTCAAGGTTTTGTTGACCCATTTTGGCATCTAGAAAAGTGCGAACCTGAGAAAATGACGAGAACAAATATTCAGTTATGAGCAATTCATTGAATGCCAATTTTTCAAGGTGATTCATTTCATAATGATTTTTGCATAAAAACGTCACGCAAAAAACTTTAAATTTAATGTTGAAATTGGGTTCGCTATCAGCTTCCCCCTCCTCTACCTTAGAAACAAACTATTCAACTTACACACTAGAACTTTAAGTGGGTATTGTTTACCGTCTAAGGTACAAAAAACAAGAACATAACTAAAACCTGCTGTTTAAACTTTAGAAACAAAAAATACCAGACAAAATGCCAGGCTGTCAAAGTATTCGAAATAATTATGTAACACAATTTTGGCTGGACACTGTTCATCGTCTTGGCCCCTAATGTATTTTATGTTCTGAGTACATATGCCAACGATATAACATTATCACTAATAGAAGTCCTTGGTTAAACTTTTTTCCTTTCTACTTTGAAAAAAGGAAATGGTGCTATGTTACCTTTCCATCGTCAGGTCGTCCTTTTCCGGCAATTGTTTCGTCTACGATCTTCCCTGGCCACGAGGGTAATCCCCTTGCTTGGGCCCACACAATATCCCCGATACCAAACCGAACTTGAGGGGTAGGTAAACATTCCATTAATCCCACGGAGTCTCTTAGTTTAGTCATGAGGCCATCTGCCCTAATATCAGGAAGTTCTGAACGGCCTAATCAAACAAATTGAGTTAGTCCATCAAGCGATCATTGACGAAGAAATTTTGCTCTCCTCGAAAAAATAAAAAATAAGTAATCACATATACCCTCGGCAAAAAATAAAAACTAATTTCACTTTTTATTCTCCTTGCTAGCTTGGTCATGAGGCCATCAGCTCTAATACCTGGAAGTGCTGAAAGGCCTAATCAAACACCGATTGTTTTAAGAGTGTGTGTGTGTACTCAAATGGTAATGAGTGAAATTAGGGAATAGTCTTCACGTCGGTCAAATTGGGATATTACTAGAATTATGACGAATCGCAAGTGAAATAATACTCTAATTTTAATATAAGGGGGTGACATTACGCTCACAACAGTCGGCTTTTGACTCTTTATTACATTGAAAACTCCAAGTAAAGTTTAAAGTATATATCCGACTTTGGGATAATAGAAGAAATATAACGTTAATTCTTTAACTCTTTTGGTTGCTGAGATATCAATGTTTTTCAAACTACTTAATCATGAGGAGCACACTGTACCTCTATGCTGGTTTTCATCTAAATCTCCATTCTGTGCTTCTGGCTCTGACAAGTGTGCGTTGGTCTCACCAGAAGAGATGGGTAACGTCTTGGTCTCTGGAGAATTGCTGTTTACTGTGTAACATTGCAAAACGTTAGGTCCTTGTAAAGCTTATTTTCTTTTATTTTTACATGCAAAGTAGAACCCTCTAGTAAAATGAATTCTCGAAAAAAAAAGTGTCTCATACTTCCTGTTATCATTTTGAGGTTTGAAAATGTGCAAATAAAACAGTTTTGGGACTCCCCTTCATTCTTGGCTGAGCAAGGGTCTTATCTAGAGAAGCCTGGTATGATGACGTAGTATAAGTCAAATATCTAGCAACATTCTAGTAAAACGAATTCTCGAAAATAAAAGTTTCTCACAGTTCCTGTTATATTTTCGAGGTTTGAAAATGTGTAAATAAAACAGTTTTGGGACTCCCCTTCATTCTTGGCTGAGCAAGGGTCTTATCTAGAGAAGCCTGGTATGATGACGTAGTATAAGTCAAATATCTAGCAACATTCTAGTAAAATGAATTCTCGAAAATAAAAGTTTCTCACAGTTCCTGTTATATTTTCGAGGTTTGAAAATGTGTAAATAAAACAGTTCTGGGACTCCCCTTCATTCTTGGCTGAGCAAGGGTCTTATCTAGAGAAGCCTGGTATGATGACGTAGTATAATTCAAATATCTAGCAACATTCTAGTAAAATGAATTCTCGAAAATAAAAATTTCTCATAGTTCCTGTTATGTTTTTGAGGTTTGAAAATGTGTAAACAAAACAGTTCTGGGACTCCCCTTCATTCTTGGCTGAGCAAGGGTCTTATCTAGAGAAGCCTGGTATGATGACGTAGTATAAGTCAAGTATCTAGCAACCCTCTAGTAAAATGAATTCTCGTAAATAAAAATTTCTCATAGTTCCTGTTATGTTTTTGAGGTTTGAAAATGTGTAAATAAAACAGTTTTGGGACTCCCCTTCATTCTTGGCTGAGCAGGGGTCCTATCTAGAGAAGCCTGGTATGATGACGTAGAATAAGTCAAACATCTAGCAACTGGCTGTAAGCATGCCAAGTTTGTTCGATTTGTTTCATCGTTATTGTAGTTGCAATTGATAGTATGCCTAGAACTTCAACTTAAAGTGTTTCGATTGTCATGCTTTTACCTACAAAATATTCACATGACGTCTGATAAACCATCTAATGAAGATCTGAAGTAATTCAGAATTTTGAAAGAACTTAGAATAACATTAAAGCCAGCTGCTACGTCACATGTTACCAGTAACCGGCTTGCTCGGCCAAAATTTAAATTTCCATCTTTTTTTTATTAAAAAGCATACTTAAATGCGGAAATTTTCTTTGGTTATTTAATTTTTGAGTTTATAGATGACAGTAGTTTTAATTTAAAAAAAAGCTTTAATGGGACTTTAAGGCACAACTGCGTAGAAACTGTGGGCTGATTTCACACATTTAACTTCTCTTATTTGCTTTTATTGATATGATAGCCATTGTTAAAACAAAAAAGCTATTAAATATACAAAAATATTTTTAACAGAAGTAACGAGTTCCTCCTTTCAAAACACAAACATTAACAGAATTTCCCCTTTTCATGACTCTTTCAATAACTTCATAGTTTACAGGTGAGGTAACGTAAAAACTAAGTTTACAAAATCGGGAAAGAGTACTCAGCTAATCAAAGAATGGGAAGTTAAAAACAAAGGTAAAAGAATCTGGAGTAACTACGAAGTCAAGTTAAAGTTTACTTCTGCTTGAGAGTTTGAAAACGGGAACATGGGCAAAGCAGTCATGTGGCCTGCAATCACTATCCACTAAGTTAAACTGTGGCTTGTTTGTCTCTATATCGTACAAATAATTATAAAAAACAAACCTGCTGAGCCAACTTTCATCTGAGGTTCATCATTCCTGTCCCCTTCATCATTGTCATTATCATCATCACCATCACGGCTCCCTTCTCCACAATTTTCATTATCACAACATTTGTTTTTCTTACACTCTTTGTGGATTGGGTAAACCTCAATAGCTTCACACGACCTTTTCATTCCCAAAAGTGGATCCGTCCCAACAAAACTTGAAGGTTGAAAATCATATTTTGCTCTTTTTTCATTATTCAAATTCACTTGGTCAGTGTTCACATCATCAAAATATGGCCTTTTTTGTCCCTTTGAATCTGCTAGTGGCGATCCAGTGGCTATGGTTGGACTTATTGAGTGCGGCAGCACTTCTTGCTTCGGATCAGTTTTTGCATCATGAATATTGGAGGCTGTCTGTACAGTCAGTGCAGATGAGTAGATATTAGGCAAAGAAGACACTGTGCTATCTGTTTTGCTCACCTGTGAATGTAACAATGGGTTTGACTTCACAGGGATACTGTCAGAGGTGCCAATTGCTGTTGAGGTAGTTGACCAAGGTGTCCAAAGAGTTGAAACTGAAGCTGGAGAAACACCTCCGGTTGAAGGGTTTGTTGCTGGCAAGTTAGCAGATGTTTGAGGGACTACCTGATTCTGCACTCCTTTGTTAGACACAGGTGATAGTGTAACTGATGAGTCTCCTGTGGTACTTGTGCCGCCTGGTGTTTCAGATGCAGGATCGCTACCTCCCTCACCTGAGGGAGGGATTACCAAATAGCCCAAGGTTGTATTGCCTGTTTTAGGGTCGACATTAGTAGCAGCTGTCACCATTCCATAAGTATATGGATGCACAGGGAGCCCAGCAGAAGGAGCCGATGTTTTTGTTGGGGCACCAATAACTGTGGCTGCTGGAGTAAATGTAGAATGTGCCTTAGAAGCTCCAACTTGTGTCAACAAGGGAGCATTTTGTACAGCTGTCACGGCTGTTTGTGGTGGTGACTGTAAAGCTGCAGAACCTGGAGTCTTAGCTGTACTACTGTTTGCTGAAGTGGTTGAAACAGACGATGCAGTTGCTCTATAGGATGACTTTACAGTGCTCAAGGGGTACTTTAAGGAGTGGTCAGAAACACTTAAGTTTGATGCACTGGCACTGCCCATGGGGACTGTGTTTGCCACACCTCCAGAAGCAAGTGCACTCATCTGCATCATTCGATATGTGAACTGCAGTTGATTATTGGATGGAACAATACCATGCACATTGCTTCCATATGGGTTGTATGCATTTGCTAGATGTGCAAGGGTCTGTGAGAATCTTGGCGTGGCTGCTGGGGCAATAGAGACATAAGACCCGTAGGCAGCTGCAATAGCTGTTGATGGCACTGTTGATGTCATGGTCGGGTTTCCTGATGATCCAGTACCGCTTGGTGTCTGTACTCCCTGTACTCCACTAGGTTGTTGGGTCGGCATAATGATTCCAAACATGAAAGGGTTTGGATAACCTTGTTGATTAATGCTTGCTACAGGTGTTGAGGCACCCTTCTCCTGACTTGCTGCCAGCACCATTGTGTTTGCTGCCAGCTGACTGGGGTACAAAGCTGGCCATGGGACTTGGTATTGCCCAAGAGCTTTTAACTGATTCACATCCAAACTTTGAGGATTGTACATCTGATTGATGGCAACATTTTGATAAAAGAGATTTGGTGCAACAAGTGCAGGTTGAACTGTTGGGACTGCTGATACTACAACCTGAGTTGCAGTAACTGCAGTCTGGCTTTGTGAAAACATGTTCTGAGCAGTCAGTTTGAATTGCACACCAGATCCCTGAGATCCTGACTGGGTCTCATTCATATTTGTACTGGTTGGCTGTTGATTTGATGAACTTAAAACTGGGGTTGACAACTGGAGCCTTGTATTTGTGACGGAAGTATGAGCAACTGGTAACGCAGCAGAAACTGTTGTAGTTGCAGTTGCAGTTGAGATCACAGAGACCGCTGTACTTTGGCCTTCAACTTTGATACATAATGAGGGTACTGTTGAGGGCACTATTGTTGGAGCTGTAGCTGAAGGAGGCGGGTGTCGCAGCCCCATCAAACTACTGCCAGTAGCACTTGGACTTAAGACCGATGACCATGATCCTGATATATACGACTGTGATTGAGGCTGTTGACTTGGCTGTCCATATTTGGCCATCATGGCGGGATTCCACAAGGCAGGAGTCATTACAGGTGCTGTAGCACTAGATGGAATGGTAGTTTTCAGAACTGAGCTTTGAATAGCTGTTGTCTGTAGTTGGTTTACTGTACCAGCTGAAGTACTTGCATTTGCTGAGCTACTAGCTGATATTAATCCTGCTGCATTAGACAAAGCTTTGAGACCTTGTTTCTTTGATGCTGGAGTCAGTTTTGGTTTTGCTGCTCTTGATTTTGCAGCTGACTTAGCAGATGCTTTTACTGTTAATTTTGCAACTACTGGCTGCGGATTATTTAACAAATTTCCACTCTGCCCAGCAGGAGTTGTCATTACTATATTATTTCTTGCAGTGGTCAAGTTCGCTTTTGTTTGTAGTTGCACTGGATTGACCATTGAGGTAACCTTATTATCAAGCGTGTGTACAGTAGTCACTGATGCAGAGGTGCCTGAAGAGTCTAACACTACTGCTGCAACAGATGGTGCCGAGACTGTACAAGTTGCAGCTGATGTTGAACTGGTTAGAGAGGTTACTGACTGTTGTACTATTGAGTTGTTAAGTGGTAGCGATCTGGGTGAAGAAGCAACAGAGGTTGATACATGCAAAGATGATGACATCTTCGAAGCTGATGCCACTGATGTTGGTGTTGATCCGACAGCTTTACTTGTTGCAGTTGAAGTATTCCCAACATTTAAAGGCTGGGTAGCACAAACATTTCTAGTTACCAAGGCAGTGGGCACGACCGAAACACTTGAATTTGGTGTTGCAGAAATAGAATTAGCTGAACAACTCTTAAACACAGTTTGGTTCCTAGGATCTGCCAAAGTTTTAGATGTGGTTTGTTGGACTGTGTTCAGTGACACAAGTGATTTTGAGGTCACTACACACTTGGTAGTTTTTGCATCAGTTACCAATGCAGAACTCTGGGCAGGAAAACCTGCAATGGTAGTTGCTGAACTTACTTTTGTACCTGAAGGCAGAGTTTGTAACCCAGTTGGATTGCTTGCTGGTGAGCCAGTTTCTCTGCCTGGGTTAAACAATTTGAAACTGCTTACAATACTAGCAAAGCTTGGAAGGGGTCCTTGATTTGAAGTGGCAAGGTTTGTTGGTACATTCTGCACTGGACTAGCTCTTGTTGCACTTCCTATGGGGTTAGAGATGGAGCTATACAAGTTCCCAGTCTTAGGAGTCAGTTCTTTATTCTGTAGCGAAATCTGCACAGGGACCTTGGGTTGTTTGTATATGTCCATTGCAACTTTTCGGTTTCTCACTGGTCCTGGGAAACATAAGATGGCAAAATACACTGAAATAATAATGATGATGACCATAAAAACTACATTAATAACAACAACAACAATAATGAAGACAATAAAAAATGAGGAAGAGGAGAAGAAGAAGAAATAGCAAAATAGTAGAGGAAAAAAAAGCAGCAGAGCGAAAAGAATGTAAAAAAAAGCAAAAATAAATGGAGCAGAGTTTTAAAGGCAGTATGATAAATAAGTCTCAGCATTTATTGATCAATGACAAAACTGAATATGATTGCCTATTTAAACAGGGACCCACACTATAAAAGGGCCTCAGCCAGACACTCGTCACCTTCAGTTGTCACTTAACCTCCGAAGAGACATGGCAAAAAATAAATGGACTGTTCGCATGCCAGCAAATTGTTTCATGTAACATATGAATAGAATAACTAATAATTACTACTTCAGAATCAAAAGTTTTGTTG
Organism: Hydrozoanthus sils; assembly: GCA_027575215.2. Lineage (NCBI taxonomy): Eukaryota > Metazoa > Cnidaria > Anthozoa > Zoantharia > Hydrozoanthidae > Hydrozoanthus > Hydrozoanthus sils. The sequence continues at coordinate 9,562 of JAOBRD020834514.1, forward strand.
ATTTCTGTTTTAAGCAGAGGGAAACTACTATAAAGCATAATATACTATAGTGGTAAAAAGAAATGTTAGCATTAAATATGTGCAGTTTCGATGAGACACATGTTATGCTCTAATGAGTGAAACTTAAATAGGAGTTGTGACAACTTTGCTGAGAATTGTATAAAATTTTCCTGGAATTTCATGAAATTTCTTATAAAATGAAGAACAAAACAAATTGAACTTTACTTTAGTTTCTTTTTGCCACAACTGTATGGAAGAAATGATTATGAGTGTTTAAATTTTAGTGGTTGTGAATTTCTTTATTTCTATTGCTTAGAGAGAATTTGAAACAATGCTTGGCTCAAAATTTGAATTTTGAAAGTGTCAGATATGGGGGAAGCTATCCCTTTTATAGTGCAGGTCCTTGTTTAATATTAATAGTAATGATAGTAAAGTCAGTAGACTGCAAAACAGTCCCTTCTTTTGCTGGGAGATCGAAAATCCAACTGTGTTCGTTAAATGGGAGACTGGGAAGAGGAAATGGTCGTGCAGACGGGGATCAAAAAGGAATGGGGCGAGGGGCGGAAAGAAGGCACTGTCGCCTCTTCATACTTCAAATCCGTTCTGGAATTTTTCGTTCCTCAGGAAACGCAAAATTCCCATTGGTCAGTTTTCTGTGACAGCCCCACCTACCTTTTTTCTCGGCGAAAGTAAAATTACAGTATAGTCGAAATAACAAGTATTACGCACCGGTTTCCATAAATAAAAAGTGGAATTAGATGCGATAGCTTCAAATAAACAATCTGGAACTGTTTTTTAAAAAAAGCGTTTGTCGAGGCTAAAAAGTAAAGTGCAACTGTGACTTCTGAAGATGTTTCTATCATAGTCATATCTCCGCTAAAAAGCATAATTTCCAAGCAGCTAACTTCCATCAAGCTGTGGAATTGAATAATAGTTCAGCAAATTTAGAAGCTATGGTATGTATGGCTCTACTGCTGGTCTATTTTGTTTTGTTTGTTAGTTGTGTTTGATTTTGTTGTGCTTTAGTGCTCGTGTATTAGGTAGGTTACTATAATCACTTGTAAAAGGCGATTTGAGCCTCAAGCTTAAATTACTCTTATTTCTATGTATGGTTTCAACCGAAGAAAAACAAAGCCTAAGGTAAATGGCTTGGCGGGTTTGTTTTGATCAATTCCTCCCCATGGATTTATCATTGGATTCCCTGAAACATTTTGCCAAGATGATTTCTAATAATTATCGAAGGACTAGTTATAGTAAAGTTAAAAAAAAAACGTTAGCTATCGAGCCCAAACCTCAGCTTGTTCTCATTTTGGCCAATCTGTGCCTCCTTGTTCTTATAAAGTTGGTCTTGTAAAAAACAGAACAGCCTTTTAGTTTTACACGAGTACTAGCTAAAGCACAGCAAAATCGAACACAACACAATTATGATACAAACATCTTCAGAAGTCGCACTTGCCCTTTGCTATTTTGTCTCGACAAAGAAATTGTTAAATAAACTTTACCGAACCCAGTTGGGAGTACCGCGAACAAATCTTCTCCAAGGCAGAAATGAGGCAGAAATGGCCTCCTTTTGGACGCTTTTTAAAACATGATCATTTGTAAAACTAAAAGGTTGTTCTGTTCTTTACAAGAACAACTTTACAAGGTCAACAAGGCGCAGACTGGCCAAAATGAAGAACAAGCTGAGGTTCGGGCTCGATAGCGAACATTTTTTAAAAAAAACTTTACTGTAACTTACCTTTGGAAAATCATTAGAAATTGTATCGGCAAAATGTTTCAGGAATCTAGTGATAAATCGCGGGGAGGCATTGATTAAAACACACCCGCCAAGTAATTTACCTTTGGCTTTGTTTTTCTTCGGTTTAAACCACGCATAGAAATAAGAACAATTCAAGAACAACTTGAAGTTCAAATCCCCTTTTACAAGTGATTATAGTAACCTACCTAACACACAAGCACAAAGATCAAACTCGATGGAAGTCAGCTGCTCGGAAATTATGCTTCTTAGCGGAGATACGACAATGACACAAACACCTTCAGAAAGCCACACTTAGCCATGAAAGCAAACTTTTATCGAACCCAGTTGGGAGCACCGTGAAACATCTTCTCTCCTTAATAAGACAGAAATGGCCTCCTTTTTGTTCGCTTTTAATTTCAAAACAATTGCAGATAGTTTATTCTGAGTCCACTTTTCATTTATCGAAACCCGTAAACAAAGTTATTCCGACTAGACTGTAATTCTACTTTCGCTGAGAAAACCCAATTTAATGCAAGGGTAGGCGGGGCTGTTACAGAAAACTGACCAATGGGAATTTTGCGTTTCCTGAGGAACGAAAAATTCCAGAACGGATTTGAAGTATGAAGAGGCGACAGTCCCTTCTTTCTGCCCCTCGCCCCATTCCTTTTTGATCCCCGTCCGCGCGACCATTTCCTCTTCCCTGTCTCCCATTTAAAGAAAGCGCTTGGATTTTCGATCTCCTGGCGAAAGAAGGGACTGTTTTGCAGTCCAAAAAGTCAGTTGAATAGGCAACTGTTTCACATAACTAATATGTAACGGTAACCCACATCATTCAATCCAGTATAAAATACATAGACTTCATTATCACAAGTACTGCACATGCAAAAAAAATTGAACCTGTTTGTTAGCTGTACAGTACTGAGCAGACAATACTAGGCTGAAACAGCTGTTCTCACCAGTTAACACTCAGGCTGAGTAGTTTCTTTTAAGGTTTGTGTAAGGAATAATGACCACTACCTTTACGGTATTAGTACCCACTATTGGTAACTTACATACAATGTCATGTATGTGCATTGATTTTGTGATTTTGATATTTTCTGGGCACATTTCAGACGTTTCTTTTTTATTGACTACAGTACATAAACTTCATTACCTGTAATTATTTAAAAATTAAAAACTATCAAAAAAATTAAAAAATACTCGATATTAGCATTACATAAGTAAGTACAAAATACATGTACACAATTAACTATAAATCCATAAACCAATCATTTGTAAAATAATTATTTAAAAACTTTGAAAAATAGACAAATAATAATAGGCCAACATTAATTTTTACAAAGACTAAAGAACATAATCTCTACAAGAGCCTTCTTCAATTACTTTAAAGTGCATATGAAGTCAAAATATGTATTACTTCAGTGGGTAGACTTTGCTAAATGGGGATCAGTGGTGAAAAAATTTTGTCAAAATCTTTTATGGTTCTTGAGATATTAACATTTAAAGTTCTCAACTGATGATGCCATGTATGGTTTGGACAAATTTCCATTTTATTTAAATCTGCTGCCAATTTATAACCTCTGAATAAATATGAGCCAAACCTGCACTGATCATCTATCTGCCTTGAGATACATCAGCAGCCTGAGCTTGGCTTGAATGCATCCAAAGGTTATGGATTGGTGGCAGAATTAAACAAAATGCAACTTTATCTGAACCACACATGGCATCATCAGTTTAGAACTTTAAGAGGCAGTCCGCTCAAAAATTGAGTATTTTTTGTACTTCCGGTTCAACAATATCCCATTATCCCTAGCGCGCGTATTTCTCTGCAAGACTCACTTTCTGTTCGTGTTGTACTATTGCTGTTGGATTTGGTCTCGGAACGTCGCTTTAATTTCTTAGATAGCTTTTGCCACT
>JAOBRD020834621.1:0-13216 GCA_027575215.2 Hydrozoanthus sils
GGATGCAAATCTTTTGCTCCGTTTTCGTAAGGTGAAAACGATGCGTTTTCAAAAACGCATTAGTGTGGTTCAGGCTTTAAAAAGGGAATCAAACTTTTAAGGGTTTTCAATATAAGATAGAGAACTAATATTTTATTGTCATTTCATCTTCTCGTGCAGCTAGCAGGGTATAAATGCTGTTGCAACAACTTTCTTCAAATTTACAAAAACTTAGTAGAATCGGGAAAGATTTTCAAGGCTTTTGACAACAAAGAGCTCAACTGTCCTGTAGGGGAGTTGTTTGTAACTTACCTGTAGTTGAAGGAAAATTAAAATGAACAGAAACGACTTTAGGGATCTCTGTTTAGAGGCAAATCAGTTTTGTGTTTTATTTTTGTGCATTTCGTGTGTTATAAGTCAAAATATTATGAAACTCGGTGCACTTGTGGTTATAAAAAGTTATAAATTGGCTTGCCTCTTTATTTTTCATTCTTAGTTTGACATCTCACAAACCCATTTGCAGCATTATTTTACAGAAAACAAAACCTGATTCAGAAAGCTTTTAGTGCTCTTATTATTTCTGTGCTGCTCAATTTCTGTAAAATCACTGATTTGTAAGCTCCCTCTAGATCTGTGCCCTGCTTTTTTTAGGGATGACATATTGGATAAACAACCCCTCGCTATCTGCAACAAACTTCCAGAGTTGCACATATCTTATTTTGCTTTTGCTCGGTGGGCAAAAAAGAGTTCGCAATGCAGAAAATTCTTATATTTTCACGTAATAATTTTTCCTACAAACAATAAGAAAAAATGAACGAGTTGGAAGTATATAACATAAATAATTACATAATGTATACCTATGAAAAATATTTTTTGCTTATAGCAGCTTTTCATTCTCACCCAACTATTCTTATAATGGGGGCACCTTTTATCACCCTCAAGAGAGTTTGTTTTGTTGCCAGGACAACAAAAAACTCAATGTCTACAATGTTGGTCTCATTTCACGACAGATAGTTGCAAGGTGCCAAAACGTTTTTATTTTAGCTGTGGGTGACCACCTTAAATAGGCGTCGGATCGGCGCGTTGAGAAATGCTCGCGGTGTCTTTATTGGATCTGCCATGTATGTGTTTGATGTTTGCGCACAGTTGCAAGCCACGCCCTGGGCACTTCAATGCCGCTGTGCCAAAGGAGATACCTAAGGACTGGCTTGCAACGGTGCGCAAACATCAAACACGTGGCAGATCCTTTCAAGACACCGCGTACATTTCACAACGCACCGATCCGACGCCTATATTAAGCGAACAAAATCACAGCCTACACATCGCCTGAAGAAGACTGGCAGTAAGCAGTTAAAACGTCATCTCCTCAATGAATCACACTGTGAAACAACTGAACAATTTTGTTAAGAAAGTTTTCTGTGCAAACGCATTTTTGAGACCCCCGAAATTCTTCACATTCCTTGAATTCCTTAAGTGTTATCACAATGCAATATTTTTTCTGCAAACCTAATACTATAACACTATATGAGATTTGTACCACAAATTAAATTGCTTCTTATTTCGTCAAATTCTACGGTGTTTACAACGATTTGAAAACAGCCCTAAAACGGCCATACCTTAGTTTGTTCTCTTTTTGGGTGACTTCCGCTTTCTTGTTCATATTTGATTTCTAATAGGTTTGGCAAGACATTACATGAAAAGTCACAGTTTTTGCACAATCACAGTATGATCATATTATATACTGCGTTTTTCTTTATCGGTCTTTTAAAAATACCTCGCGCTCAACATTTTTTCCTATTATGAGATGATAACGCAATTAACGGGCGACTTTAACTGGATATTTTTTAAAATGTTATGCCAAATCAGTAGATTGTTTTAAGCCTAAACTAACTAGTAGTTTTTAATATTCTATTCTATTAGTTTTACAAAGTTCTAAATTTCAAGATATTTTTATCATAGAAGTTTTTAAATTCTAAATCAATAGCTGCGAGCGAGCGAATCAACACTAATCTTAACAATTGAGCCGAGTAAAAAGTCCTGGGCACGAGTATAGACCCAGTTCTAAACTAGATTTTTGGATGGGTTGGCGATAAATGATTTTACAAACACGCGGTACATTGGTCAGCGGTAGTTGCTACTAAAGTTGCGAGAAAGCGAGGCAGGTTCAAAAATGTTTTTAAAACACTGATTTAATTGATATTGAGAGAATTCATCAAGCTGATCATATTGGGATTTCATTTTTGTCTTCCTATGAAGACAACAACAAAACATATCATTTGCCCATTGAGGTCAGCTCTGTTATATACTAATTCGTGTCGTGTTTCGCTGTGACTTGAATCTAGAATCCTTTGATATGATGTTGTCGCTGACTTTTTACCCGATATTGGCGATAGACTTTGGTTTTCGATAACAGCTGCTGATAAATCGGACGACACGGCAACGAAACCAATCCAATTGCTTTATGAAGCTTCGGAGCTGAAATATTAGAAAAGCATGTCGTCTTCCTCTAGAACCGTCTCTCGCTAAACAGTGGTGACTTTGATGAATACCTTCGCCAACAATTAAATTAGCGTTTAATATTGAACCTACCTCGCTTTTGTCGCAAAACCCAGTAAGCCACTACAAACAAATGAGGGCAAATGTTTTCAGCTCGTTGCGCTTCACTCTCTATTAGAAACAGCTAACTAGTTTTATTAGATTATTATTAGTAGATTTAAGTATTTAATTTCCGTACGGGTACGCTGATCGAGACTTGGGTGAGTTGCACAAAGCGCCATACTCTTTATTTTACAGTTTAGAACGTTTTATTTTTGCCCAAAGGCTAGCTGAATATTCTTAAATATTTCAATATTCTTAAGACGTTTTAAATATAATCATACAGGATGGGCACACCTCCTTTTTAAATAAAGAACAATTTTATAAGGATGAGACTGGGAAATATTAAGTGCTTCTTATACTGAAAAAAAAGTATAATCATTTTCTTTTTTTCTACAGCAAAAACGACGAGGAGGCTTAAATCTAAATAGTAGTCAAATGAATAAATATTTGTGCTGTTCTCTCTATTTCAATGAAGTAATGCAAATTACAAAATATATGACGTAATAGGGGGAACTCACAAGTGGAAAGATCACAAAACAACAATTATTTCTTGAGTTACAGGGCCAAAGATCTTGAAACTTTGCTCAATTGTTTAACTATAACACAAAAACAAACACACGTTGTAAGGATAGCTGTTGTGTTGCAGTTTACGTAACATTTTTGGTAATTTGCATATTTGATAGACCTTGATATCTTAGCAACTGAAAGAGTTACTTCAATGAAATAAGCGACAATTTTTTCTTTTTCAAAATCCTTTCTAACAAATTTAAGTTCAGTAAACATGACACACTTTATGAACACTGATCAGCCAAAAAAGAGTGTATTTGCATTATTCTTTGCTTAGTTTGAGAGTGTATGAATTGAGTATCAGCAAATTCAGCGTATTGTCCAACGCAGGAACCAAAATATTTCAGGCATGAACCCTCTTGGTCGAAAGATCGTTTTTTTTTTATTTAAAATCTTTCAAAGTTCAAAAAAGTTTACCAAATATTGAATACAATACTACTTCAATTTGTTTAGATTAAAGAAAGACCAGCTCATTTAGAAACATTAAAGCGAGGGGGTCCAAATGTCGAACGAAATAACAGACGCCAAAAAGGATTCTCCCATGCACAAAAGCAACTCTAAAGGTTAGCAATTTCTTTCTTTTTTATAACTATAAGAATACATTTTATAAGAATATCGAGGTTGAAGTTTGCGAAATTTTAAAAAATTAGCCTGATGCTGAAACGGTGAATGAACATAATTTTGTGAGTTGAAAATCTGTAAATAGAATACAGTTATGTGTTTTACTTAACTGTATAGAATTATTCCTTTCTCTTAAGGCGGGAGTACACCCAATATTTTGTTGGATCGTGAGGAAGTTGAAAAAGATATTTGAATGAGAAGAATGCTGAGTAAAATCGGCAAACCGTCCCTCCTGGCAAGGGGACTAGTACAGCTTTGGTTTGAGAACGGTTAGGCGAATTTATATCAAATGTTAACTAAAAAATTAATTTTTAAACTTCCCAAAAAAATCACCATATTCAAAACTCTCTTTAAAATAATAAAATAATAGTAATAATAATAATAATAATATTAATAATAATAACAATGGTGATAATGATAATGATAATGATAATAATAATAATAATCATCATCATCATCATCATCATAATCATAATAATCATAATCATAATAATAATAACAATAATAATAATAATAATAATAACAATAATAATAATAGTAACAAGTTTTCTAACGTGTCATTTGTCTAGCTTACATGCAAGTGGTAAGCTAATTGGCCGGACAACTAACTGCTATAAAATACATAACTTAGAAATAAAAACTTAAAAATAAAATTACCAATCTTCAAAAAATAAAATCCAACTTAAAACTCTTAAAAAAACTTAAATTATTCAAGCAGCTTCTCTTTCATTATAAGCAATACGATTTTCTTAATTCAAATCATGACGCTACAAAGTGCGCTTTGGGTGTACTCGGGCCTTAATGGCATATTAAATACTTTGTTCAAAGGACCTGATGGTATCTGCAACACTTGAAGTTGAGGCCGAAGCGAAGTTTGACTCGACAGAAGTAGCACAAGGTTCGTTTTTAGTAAATAGAAGTATTAGTTTGGGAGAAAACAGTAAGTATACTTATTTGAATACTGCGGACCAAAAACGCTTGACTAATATTTTCATCGACCTTCCCAGTTGTCCAATTCCACCCAAGAAAATCTTCAAAAAGACTCAAATAGATGTATTTCAGCATTTGTCTCCTTTACAGGGGCGTAGCACGGGTTCCTGTACAAATATTGGGAGGGGGAGGGGGGCACAATTACAAAAACATGTAAAATATGGGGGGGGAGGGGAACACAGTTTCAAAAACGTGAGAAATATTGGGGAGGTGGGTCCACCACACCCTTTCTCTTACAGTCTCTTTTATTTTTATTTTTCCCCCGGCCCCTCCCCTGCTACAGCCCTGCTTTACTAACAAACAGTTTAGAATAGTTATTAACCAGATTGTTAACCAGATGAAGCTACAGGATTAATAACAAAAAACCTTGCACTCTGTACTTTTCAACAGGAACTCGTTTCGAGTTTCCCAAGAAAGATACCTCCGCAAAACGCCAGCAGTTTTTTCAAGGGTTGTTGAGAAACATGAGAGTGTACCCAGCCGAGACTAAGATTGTTGCAGGTACGATCTAAATATAAAATTATGCCAAGCTAAATCCTTTCTCGAGCCTAGGTGGCTCATTAGGCCGGCGCTTTTCTCCAGTTTCTGTAGTATTAAGCAGACGAGAGTCTTTGACTCCCCCTGGACAGGACAACAATCCTTCGCAGGTTAGCCACCAGCAGAACTGGTACCCATTTATACAGCTGAGTTGACTGGAACAAAGTCAGGTAAAGTGTCTTGCGGTTCAAGAACACAACACAGTGGTCTGAACGGGGCTCGAACTCGCTACCCTAGGATTACGAGTCGAACACACTAACCGCTCGGCCACTGCGCCGCCGTAAATGCTAAAAGTGATAATCATCATTATCAAGGAAACTGAAGCCGTTCAATTCTGACATGATTTGGAATAAGCGGAAATCTTATGTAAATATTTTGTTTTCAAAATCAACAGGAAGTGATGCACTACTCAATTATGTTGCAGATGAAAGGTAAAAAATTTGAAATAAACCTTTGTTAACATTTAAAAGGTTCCTCGGCTGTACAACATTCTTGATCTGAAACAAAACTTTTCTTAAGTCTGTGTCCATATCAGTGATTCAAAGTTGATAATTCTATACATATTTTTAATGCCGAGCAATTTATTTTGATAATTTTCCTGCGCGCCGCCATTTTGAAATGTGACGTGTTATGGTTGCAGTGCCAGACCCTCTCGTTCATTGCTATTGAGAGTGGAGGCTGGACTGAGACCGTAACAAGTCACATTTCAAAATGGCGGCGCGCGGAAAATTCAAACCGTGAAAATGATCAAAATAAATCGCTTAACGCTAGTTATATGCAATGGCGTAGCCAGCTTGTAGGCCTGCAGTAATAAAAAATATTGTACTAAGAAACTATTTTAAATGCATTCAATAAAAAGAAGAAAGGGAACAAGTTTTTAAAAGCAACTGTTAAATTTGTAATTTTGCAATGAATGCTGCGTGGTTAATACTCTCCCAAAACCCCTGATGTTGATGTTACAAACGAGTGGAGAGAAGACTTAGGGAAAATGTCAAAACAATGGTACTTCCTAGGAACCCAATTTAGGGGGGTGGGGTATTATGTGCCGCCACTCACCACCTTTTTTCAAAAAGGCTGAATATCAGGAGCGAATATCGTGTTCAATAAAATAGATATTGATAAAGTGCTTGCACCAACGCCTTCCTTGTGAAGAAAAGAGTCCATAATACAATAAAAACCAATACCCCTAAATCAGGTTTTGAGAAATTGAGCTCTGAAAAAGTGGTGGCGGGGGGGAGGTAGGGGGTCTGTGCCACCACCCACCACCTCCCCCGACAAAAATGGGTTCCTTAAAAAATATCATTGTTTTGACTTCTTCCCTTAGCGTTAGTTATATGAATTGGCGTAGCCAGCTTGTAGGCCTGCAGGCCCGGGGCTTCGAATTATTTTGACAAGGTAGAAAATATTGTACTGAAAAACTACTTTAATTATATTCAATAAAAAGAAGAAAGGGAACAAATCTTTAAAAGTAACTGTTAAAATATTTGTTACTTTACAGTGATACTAGCCCAAACCCCTGATGTTGATGTTACAAATGAGTGGAGAGAAGACTTAGCTATGAAATAACGTCCCAGTCCCCAGGCCATGCCTACTTTATTGGTACGTTTACGGATCCAACGCTTAAAACATTTTTCTTCCAGGAAATACAGTTTCTAGCATCGGCACGGGAGGAACAGCTAAGTTTGATGATTTTAATGCAATGCTGGCGAAATCAGAAACGTAATTTCAAAAATTTCCCAGAGGGAGCATGCCCCCGGATCCCCCCCCCTAGAATGTTTGTGCTTTAGGCGCTCGCTCGGTTATGTGGGCCTACAAAATTTTCAGATCCAGGCTACGCCACTGATATGTACAGAATTATCAATTTTGAGTCCGTTGTGATATGGACACGAACTTAACAAAAGTTTAATATGAGGCTAAGATTGTTGTACAGTCGATGACCCCGGCAAGCGACAGTTATGAAAAACATTCTTGTACACAGTTTTGTACATTTAGCCGAAAAACATCTTTAAGTTCTAACCGAAAATTTTTTCGATTAAGTTTACACTAGAAAATGCAGACCTAATTTCCGAGTACTCAAATAAGACTAACTAATGACACTGACTTGTTTCCGTCATTTGTATTAAAGCGCAAGCTAGAAATGGCACTTACAATAAAGACGACCTGATGAACCGAATCAGACAACACACCTTTGAAAACTGGATTATAGTGAGTATGAAATCGTCACAATCAGTTAATAACGCATAATACACGTAAAATTCGAGTTTTGTTTTTTGGCTATAAATCATCTATTGAAATACTAACTCCTTTACTTGATTATTCAAAGCGCCTAAAATTCGATACTTACTAATTGTCGTTCACATTAGAGAACGGACAAGTTGTCTGACAATTTCTTCGTCTTAGTGTGAATGGGAGACTAACAAATCATCTTAAAAACATGCCAAATTCTAGTTCCATTCTTCTTCTTTGATACACGGAAAACTTGTTCAACTGCTTGTTCTACAGATGTAAGTTTAAGACTGTCATTGGTCGATTTGTTTGTCTAGAAAAGACACCTGAATTCAGACGATTTTTCATCCAGAATTGTGTTTTCTACTCGTTTTCGCACTCATTTGTTAGACTGACACGACATGTCCGTCCCTTCTAATGTATTTCAAATGTAAGAATTGATCATGTATCGTGATTTTTCACTTTTTTTTTTCAATGTTCCCCTTTTCTCTTTTACTGAAACTTTTCCCATCTTGTTTACTTTAGCAGCCTTCTATCTCCTTTTCATTATACCCTTCCTGTCCTCTTTATTTGATCCTCCCCTCTTTACTAATCTTCTTTCCAATAGCCCTTTCTTTCTTCTTTACTTAACCCTTCCCTTCCTCTCTCTCACAACGCTCCCGCATCAAAACAAAATCAAATACATGAGTGGGGGGAAGAAAAAAAGGATTGGGGGATGGGGGGGAGGGGGGCACGGTGCGGAAATTGTAACAGTAACTAGCCAGAAATTATTGGGGGACCTGGCTCCATTAAGACAACTTACGGTAATCTCTTAAACTTCTAAAAACAAGCTGCAATTTCTTTTACGCAAGGCGGAAAATTATTTGCTGGAGCACGAGCTTCTAAGAACAGACTCCCTGCCGACAGCTGAATTTCGGAAAGGACTCAAGTTAATGGGACTGCAGGATTTGACGGAGGTCGAAATGGAAACATTAGAAAATCTTTATGCGGATCCAAACAATCAGGGAAAATGCCAAATGACCAAATTTCTACATGATCTTGAACTGCGTAAGTCAAGATACTTTTCAGTATGATTCTAAGCACGGAGTTTTAACTTTGTATATCCTTTCTTACACAAAAGTAAACCAGAAGTGGTATATCTTTTACAACTAGGCTACGAGGTGGAGTTTTCTATGCCAGTCATGGTCAATGAATTTTAGATTCATGAAAAACGACAACGAGTAGATTAATTGCTTTAGTAGAAACATAGTTAGTAACTAACTATGGTAGGAACCAACTAGTATCAATTTCTTCCTCTGTAACTTGATAAAAACTAGTTTTAAAGAATCCGTCATTTTTTAAAATTTGTTTGTTTGTTTAACAACGTCTGCAACAGTTTCGCGCTACTCTCTGTCTATCGCTCATTAGTATAAATCAAGTCACTATCTATCACAAATGCTGCAATCTGATTGGTTCCCTACTCGCTATCTATCAGGCGATTGATAGTGTCTGTGAGATCCAACATGGCGATTACATGTGCACTTCTGGATTTTCACACCTTTCTGAAGATCTAGACGACTTGAAGCTTCTAATTGACAAAACAGTTCAAGACAAAACAAAAACAGCTATGAAATATGGTATAAAATAAATACGATTTATTGTCGTTCCGTTATTTATTATACGGAGATTTTTAGCTAAGACAATTAGAATACTCGCTTTTAATTTCTATCGGCTGAATATACTCAATACATTTCATTCCGACAGGCTTCCAAACGGATCTGCACGCGAAATTATATTTAAGCTGTTTACACTAATATTGTTTTAAGAGATAAAATTTGTTTATTACGAATTATTGTGGTTATGTTACCTAATCCAATAATTTTCGTGCAATCTCATTGGATAAAACGCATCACGTGGTACAGAATCGGAAGTAGATTATCAACGAATATACCCCTTCCAATTTGATAACTGCCTTGCGATTTTGTCGGCCATTTTTGATTAAAACAACAAACGTTATTTTTCAAATTTTGAACAACTTTGAACTGATAGACAAGAAAATTTTAAATCGTTTCGCCGAGTCTAACGAAGGTTTTTAAAAATGCCTGGTTTTAAAGGCAGTGCCCAAAAAAGTCGACAAAGTACGAAGTAAACGTGTTTTAAAGTAAAAAAAAAGTTGCGAGTCCGCTTTCGCTAAACAACAGTTTCAATAACAAGATTAACTAAAAGTTTAGCTATCAAGCCTCCAAAGCTCTGAGTCTTTCGGGTACTTAATCTTATATTTTGATTGCATTTTTTATTTGAACAGCAATCAAGGTTTTCGGTTCGGGTACGTCGCCGCAGGTTTCAAGGCCTGTGCAAGATGACGAAAAGAAGAAAATTTTGCAAACAACGAAAGGAAATGTAGAGGAGGAAATGTTTGCAAGATTTAATAAGTATGTTGTTTGTTTCCACTTCTTTAAAGGAATCCTCAATTGTATAACATTCTTAGACTTCTTAGTCTCAAATAGAACTTTTAAAAAGTCTGTGTCCATATATCAGCAGCTCAAACTTGATAATTCTTTACATAAATCTGACGAGAAGCAATTTGGTTTGGATCATTTCTACGGTTTGAATTTCCCACGCGCCGCCATTTTGAAATGTGATTTTTTTCGGTTGCAGCACCAGACCCCCTCTCGTTCATTACTATTGTATTCACCAAGAATGGAGACTGGCACTGCAACCAAAACACGTCACACTTCACAATGGCGGTGCGCAGAAAATGATCAAACTCAATTGTTTGGCGTTAGTTATACGTACAGTATAATCAAATTTGAGCTGCTGATTATGGACATAGAGTTTATAAAAGTTTTACTTGAAACCAATAATATTATACAGTGGATGATTCCTTTAATTCTACCAAAGAAAGAGATATAAAAATACTTTAAAACAATAAGACTAGTCAAGTTTAATCTGTACACTCTTTTCATCTTTATAACAATAATCATTTTTGTAAGAAATTCAGGTTGAAAATCGGCCAAAATTACATGCTAAGAACGCACTCGAGGCTGAGGAATGGTGAGAACTTTATTTCGTTACACAACGGCACAAAAATTATGGACTCTGCAGGTAGTCGATAGTGCAACATTGTTTCCAGCTAGATTTAACTACCTAGAACTTTTACAAGAACAATTTACAGGACTAATTATTTTCCCCTCCACTCTGTCTATTTACTATGTACTCATGATTATCAGTTACGAACAGTTTAAGAACATTTCAGGCTCGAATCCTCAAAATATTTAACAACATTCAACCTTGGCACTAAATTTAAGACGATCTTTTAATAAAAGAGAGAGTAGTTATACGGTGTAGCACGCGGGTACTTAATGCATATGCTGCTAGCTCACTTGTGAAAAATCTTCTCAACACTGGGCAGTAAATATAGTACCTTTTCCTTCAATTCGCCCCATGTAATCGGATCCAGCCATCCAGCATCGACAACTTTTAAGCTGGCTTCCAGCATCCAGAGTATCAGAGCGATCGGGATCCTACATCCACTGGCATGGAATCCAGCATTCAGAAACAAGCTGCAATCAGCAACCATAACATCCAGCATTCACGGAATCTGCGTTCTAGGCATCTGGCATCCAGAGGTTAGGGATCCAGCATCCAGAGGTTAGGGATCCTGCATCCACTGGTGCTCTGGATGTGCTTACATTGGGCGACTCCAATATCCGTAGCAAGGTCATCAAAGCTTTATGGCAAATGTCCACGTGTACTTTCTGTATACTGATCAATACTGTAAGTTCCTCAGAACTTCCACACCCCTACCATCAAGGCAAAAATTGGAAAGTCCTTGGGAGGGGGGCGCTGATCGAGGTGAAACAGAAGATTCTAAAAGTAAATGTAGCAGAAAATCATTGTTGAGCAGGAGTCCTTCCTGTTGATGAACACGCGAACGTGTTGAATTTGTGGAACTACATGTTGTAAGACACAAATGTTCTTTTTCTATATCCTTCATGCCAGATTTTCTCCATTATTGTTTTAGTCTATTGGCTCTCTCTTTTATAATAACGCAAGAATTTTTTTCGGCAGAAATCAAACAGGTTACATTTCAAAGAAGCAGGCCAGGACATGTCTTCTCGAAGTAATTGAGGAAGAAAAAATTCAGGTACACTCCTTTTGAAATTTACAATTGTTAACCTTTTTTCCTTCTTACGCAAACTCGCATTAGGAAATTTGGCCCGCGGGGCGGGGAAGGGGGGCCTTCTTGAAAGGTTTGAAGGGGCGCTCGACAGATGGATTTCAAAATGACTAGATGGTACGACCGCATTTAATCAACCACGACTTTTGGTGTAAACTTGCATTAAACGCTATGTATTTGTCCCTAGAAGGTACGTAATAGACCGGAGACCCTAAAGGTACACGAGGGTCTCATTTTCGACCCTAAAAGGTCCATCGAACACCCCCAACCATTTTTCAAGGGAGTACCCCCCCCCCCTCGGGAAATTTAGTACGTCAAAATCTTGAGTATGAAATAGGTAACGGTTCTTCAGTGAATTAAAAGTTTCGCGCTCTGATGATTACTTTTTCGAAATCCTGATCCTCTTCAGTGAATTTTGTTCATCAGATTCCTTTACACAGGCCTTTAAGTTGCAGAGAATAGAAATTACACTCACATATTTCTTGGTGACACAAAGTAGTTCCTTTCGTCAGAACACTTCTTCTTCATGAAGCTTTGAATAGACAAAAGCTATCTGAAAATATCATGTAATATTTTGTTACAACAACTTTCTATAAAGACGTCCCAAGTTTATCCCTGGTGTACTTTTCTATTTCTTTAGAAAGTTGAAGAGATTTATTCGGATGAAAATGGCTTCAGATACTTACAGTTCTACGAGGACCTAAAGCAGGTAAATCAGTATTCAGTGATGTTTTGTGAAGGACAGAGTAGACAGAGTGTTTTACATTTTTTTTAAAAATTCGTTCCCCTGTGATAAAACACTTTCGCAAAGAAACGCACTAGAACTACCCCTTGCTCGACATTATTTTTCTTTTTTCCTCCACTGTATAAACTGGTCTCAACTAAAACTTTTAATAAGTCTGTATCTATACTTGATAATTTTGTGCATCTAACCAACGCCAAGCAATTTGTTTTCATCAGTTTTACAGTTTGAGTTTCCCACACGCGGCCATTTTGAATTGTGACGTAGCGTGGTTGCAGTGCCAGACCTCCCTCAAGTTAGGTCACAAAACAAAATGGCGGCGCGCGGGAAATTCAAACCGTAGAACTGATCAAACTAAATTGCTTGGAGTTAGTTTTACGCAAAGAGTTATCACATTTGAGCTGCTGAAATGGACACAGACTTGATAAAAGTTTTATTTGAGACCAGTAATCTTATACAATGGAGGATTCCTTTAATCTCGAGCATACGCCATCTTGACTAACCGGTTTCGACAAACTAAAGAGGAAGAATAGAGACTGCGCATGCTCGCAGTCTATTTTTCAGCCCAAGACAAAGTAAATCGTGATGTTGGCTTCTTCGTCGATTCCGACGATCAGTGGGAAGTTTGACCGCTCTCCTTTCCTTCCCGCCTGCGCTTAGTAGTTTTAAAGTGAAAACCCTTGCGCACAAATCAACCTCACTTTTTAAGTGAGAATGGTTTACTCTCAAGTACCAAATAAATGTCCCGGGACGCTTACTAATTCTTCGATTCCCCCCCCCCCCTTCCCTCCCGGGCT
>JAOBRD020834729.1:0-13213 GCA_027575215.2 Hydrozoanthus sils
GATGAAGAGTACTACGAGGCAGTAGCAAAGCTGAGCAAGCTTTTGAAACCAGGAGGTCGCTTTATAATGTTAGACACATTGCAAGTCGAAGGCTATGATGTGGGAGGTCACAACTTTCACACCCATCGCATTGATTAGGGTCTCGTCAGACAAGCTTTGGATAAAGCAAGTGTCGAAATTGTTCAACTCCTCACCCATTTATGCAATGATGACGTCCAGCTTGATGATTTTAAGTTCTTTATCGTGAGCGGTGTTAAGAAATGAGGAACGCTTTTCTGGTATATCCGTTCCAAACGAAATTTATATTAAGGGAATAAAACAGTCTCACTTGTGTATCTAGACAAAAATCGAACACGCTATGACGTAGCAGAACACCTTCGCCTCGTTTTTTTCTTAACACTTTTCTCGTGTTCTGCTACGTCATGGCGTGTTCTGTTTTTGCCTAGAAACACAAGCGAGACTGTTTTATTTCCTTGTTAAAAAATAACCTCTCCAGTCCACACAGAAAAATCATAACATTAAACTGAATTAAAGGGAACTAGAAGGGACAAAAGGAAACGACTGCGCTTGGTGTAATCTGTGACTTCTTAGTTTCCGCTGTTTTCAACACGCGAAATGTAGCATAGAAAGACATCTTTGCGACATTTTTAGTTCTCAGTCCTGTTACAAGGTACATCAGTGTAACACAACTCTCCCACTCACCACGAACACCCAACTGTTTCTTCTGAAAACATCTATATATCAAAGAAGTTCCCTTGAGGCAACACTTACAATATACATGCAAGTAAAATTAGTTATGCCCAAAAGAAAGCCAGGTTTTAAGCGTATTGAAATGTTCATAATAGATGTGTAAAACTTGTAAAAAGCTGCACTGATTCTCGAAGCAAATTCTGCTCAGTGCTAAATATGAGAGCTACATCGACTCATATTATCCTATTCTTATTGCTTATCTAAAAGGGGCTCAAACAACGACAAATGATAAGATGCTCATGCAAATATATGTTTAAAAGAACGTGCCCTGAAATTTAAAACATTTTATAGGCTTCTTTACAGTCGTTACACTTGAGTAGCTGTGGACGAGGCTAAGAGCATCGCACGTCAAAATTGACGCAACTGATTTAACTGCTTTACCAAATTTTCTATTACTATAGGCGTAGTTTCCAAATTTCAAAACAATAAACCGTTAAAACGCTATGACTGATCAACAATCATTTTACGGGTTTGGCTGTTCGACTTCTCATCCGCCGTCAAAGAAGAGTCGACAACGGCACGAAATAATATTGGAGAAAAGTTCGTCGCTTTAGGAAATCTCAAGGGACGTGAACACTTTCTGGTTTTTATAGCAGTGTTTTACATTCAAGCGCATTAAACACAAAAACGGAGCTATAATCAATCAGAGCGCGCGCTATCTCGGGCTTATTTTCTAACAAAGCTTTTTATGCAGGAACTGCTACAAGGCCATTAAGAAAATTTTTAGATACGTTAGGAAGAAAAACTGCTATTGAGACAGAATATGGCCATCATCTGTTTGACTTGGGTTTAAGTGGGGGGTTTTAAAGTGGTTTGAACAAGTTTATATCAAATTAAAATTGTTATTTTAAAAAGTGCAAAGGGCAATAAAATACGTTTGTCATCTGGACTGGTTGCTTGCTCAGTACTAATTATAGAATGATTATTAAATGACAGCATAACAAGTGTCTGTGGTCAGTACATAAATCCATTGCTGAGCGCTCGCTCGTTGACGTTTTGTCCCCGAGGAAAATGACACAAGAGAAGGGTTGCAAACAGCCCTTAACACGAAATAGGACAACCTACTACAAGATAAAGATCCGTATCGAGAAAAAAGATGACCCGAGATTTGCCATTAAGTCGCTTACTTGGCCGTAGCAGAAAATAGCATAGGGTATATTTGAAAAACCTAAATATATTTCAACAACCAAAAGAATCACTTCCATGAAATAGGCAACGTTTTTCATCTTTTTCAAAATAACTTCAAACAAATTAAAGAGCATATGACACGAGATCAGTTTTTCAATTTTCAAAAAGTATATTATAAAAAACACTAGTTTGCCAAGTTTAAGAAATATACGATGAAAGTACGCCAAGATACGGCGTGTAGAATTTTTGAATTTTTCCCACCAAAAGTGTTCCCTACAAAAGACCAACAGTATGACGTAACAGGTCACGTGCGTCTCGCCTCAGTCCATCGAGCCGAAAATTCCCTTCAACAGTTTTTTGAGTCAGTATAAATTATAAACCCGATGATGAACATTCTTTTATAATTATAGAATACTGAAAGTCCCATTCAGGCATTCTAAAAGTATTAGAAGTATTAAAAGCAGTAGCCACATGCTGTCGTTGACTACCTATTTTTATATATATATCACACAGTAGGCTGTACTTCTCTCCTGTTCTTTCCTTCGAAACAGCTCAAATTCAGCATTCTGGCGGCCCAAGATCGACAAATAAACACTAATGAATGAGACTAAGGTAATCTTTTCCTTTTCTTTTATTGTTACCGTTCATAATTATCGTAGTTTTTGCGATTCGACTTTACTAAGTTAACCGACCGTTACATATTTTATAATCACATCGCATTTTATATATATTCATGTTCATGATCACCCTTACGGCCTGGGCCGCCTGTGGATATACACGCTTTAGTACATTTGTTCTGTAATTCGGGTGTTTACTGTGTTTGCAATTCATCAAGACACAATAAGCCAGCTATGCTCTCCAAATAACTTTTCAATCTGCATCAGGATCCTAAACATACTTGCCACTAAGTATCGCATATCTGCTTGGCCGAGCTTGCAGCATTTATTGTTTTAAGCATCAGTTTTTTGAAATTGTTTTTCGGATTGGACTGTTGGGGCTTGTGGAAGAACTTTTTAAGTTTCTGTTTTGTCTGATACCGTTAAACTTATTTACTGTACAGTTTTTCCGAGAGAGTTCTGGAGCTTTACAAAACCAGTTTTTCCAACGTAACAATCTTTGCTGCCGCCGATGAAAGATAAACTGATTGTAGCAAAATTAGAAATAGAGTGGCTTGAAAAGGCGAGAGATTGGTTTAGATAGATCTTTGTTGTGAGCTTGAGATAGCATGGGCGGCGGAACCGGGGGGCCGGGGGGCAACTGGCCCCGAATAATTTGGTTGCGGGGCCAGGCCCCCTTAATAATTTTTTGGTTAACCACAATAACTTTTGAATAGTAGTTTCAGATGTAACAACAAACCATTAAAATTTCCACTGTCCCCCCGCCCCCACTAATTTTTTGCTTCCGCCGCAGATGGAGAGATCCCTAATACGGTCACCTAAACGGCGACCAGTTCTAGTCTCAAATCTTTGAAGTGCAATTCAAACTAGTTTAAAATATCTAAAATTAAAGTTTGACCCATGTAAGTTCCCCTTAGGCACATGTTAGCGTTTTAAAAGATAAATTTCGCGGAGAATTTACAAAGACAAAATCAGCCCATTTTAGTCCCAAAGCTGCGAAGATCTTTTAAGCTCATTATAGATATGTGTTATGTCGCGTGATTTGAAAGGCGAAAGATCAACTTCTCTTTCCCTGTCAAATTCGTTTCATCATGGCGAACTTTGCGTGGCTTACATGTGTCCCACTGTTTG
This sequence comes from Hydrozoanthus sils, assembly GCA_027575215.2. Taxonomy (NCBI): domain Eukaryota; kingdom Metazoa; phylum Cnidaria; class Anthozoa; order Zoantharia; family Hydrozoanthidae; genus Hydrozoanthus; species Hydrozoanthus sils. The sequence goes on from JAOBRD020834729.1 coordinate 3,627, forward strand.
AACAAAAAACTCACTAGTTCCCTGTAAACGCTAGTATTGAGCAGCTTGGAGTCCTTTCAAACCATGTGACGTCATAGACCATCGTCATGTGTTTTGAATTTTATTCACACTAAATGCACTACTTTGAAAGCTTATTTCACGAACTTAAACGGTCTGGTAAGCACTTTTATCCATTTACAGTCGAATAGGAGAGTTGGAAAAGCCCTTATAGTACTATAAAAAATACCAACGACAAAACGGCTTCAGCAGCAACTGGACACAGCCAGAGCATTGAATACAAAGATTTTTGTTGTTATTATCCATTTATTGCTACAGTGAAAGTAATTTCAAAAATGCATGTACACTGACATGAAACCCCCAACTCGCAAGCGATCCACAGCTTTCTGCAGCCATATCTCTCCTGAAAAGGCTCTTCTTGTTCAAAAAATTGTCAACTCTTCCCGGTGAAGCCTGTCTGGTTGGGGTGAAAATGTCTTCACCTAGTATTGTTTGACACGCAACGAACACAAACGAGAATTAAAGAAACGAAAACTGTTGGCCAGACCTCTTGGGGTCTGCGCTGTTGTCAAGATACCTTTAGTTCACTAACATCTAAAAATCAAACAAGAAAATTATGTAACGATTGGCAGAGCTGGATACGAAACCTACCGACCTACGTAATTTGATATAATCATACGTTACATAACAGATACTTTTTACACTCTACTCAAGTGGTCTGCTCTAAAGCATATGCAAATAAATCTCTTCTAAAAACGTTTTTAGGCCTATATAACAGTTTTATTTCTTACCTAATTTAACCTTCTCAGACCATTTCTGCACTTTTTGGCTCAAATACAAATCGAAGAATATAAATCAAGCGCTACAAACGTCTAAACCATGGAACCGCGGAGCTAAGTGATCGAACGAGAGCAAAAGGCGCGAACTGTTTAGCGAGGTCCGAGATTATGCTCCCTCGGAAAATTTTAAATTTTTTGAACTTCTGAGATCGCCGGCAATGCACTTGTTTCTATCAGTCCAAAGAAAATTTTGTCAGACTTTTCATCCTCAATTTCTTTTGTTTTCTTCGGACAAAAATCTTGGTGGGGCTAAAGCCCATCCCATCCACATAGCTCCGCTGTCCCTTAAATACCGGGTGAACAATTCCTCAAAAAGGATTTTAGGAAAACTTACACATTTCTAGCTCTATACGTTTAACGACTATGATCTATTCAGTTTTACGGTACTCTTTCAAAAAGAAGGTATGTAGCTAGTTTAGTTCTAGATCAAACAACAAGAGCTAAATTTTTCCCTTATCATAATGCAAAGACCCTAAACTCAACTTTTCCGGGAGAATTCACACGGCCAAACCTCGCCTACCTTATGTATGATTTGTGTGCCTAGGGCTTGTACTATTGTTGCTGACCCTACCTCTATCCCTACCCGCCCCCCAACAAAACTTTAACTTAGCTCCGTCGTCACTTCTACGGTTTCTTTTACCTATTTCAATCCTGAGCCCCATCTGTTTAAAATTTTCTTCCTTTCGTTTCTTTCTTTCTGACCAGAGACAAATCCTACCGGAAATAGTACAGACCGGAAGCTGCTCAAGCACTACTCTAGAAATCACGCTAACTTGGTATTACAAGCGACAAAAGAGTCTTTTTAGTCTCTATTTCACTAACAGTTTTTCTAAACTAGTATCTAAACAGACAATATTATTTTAAATCTGCTGTTTAAAGTAGCTGATGAGGTTTAGTTTACACATTCTGTGCTTCAACGTAGCGCTGATCAGTTCCAGCCACTTCTACATCCGGAACTTCATCAGCTTGCGAATTACCGTCGTCGCTTACAGTTCCCCAGGAGTGCCTGTTTCCCGAGGCGGTAATCCGCGCGGCAGGAAGTTCCTCCTGCTTGCCGCAACATCTCTTCAGAGCGACGACTACACCTTGGCGGTACTTGGGGAAATACAGCACGTAGACAAACGGGTCCAGGGCAAACTTGACGTACAAGATCAAGGAGGTGATCTCATAAGCAATTATTTCTTCAACCCACTGCTGATCAGTTTTCTTTTCTCTGTGGTAAAACACACCAAGTGTGACTGTGATCGGAATGACGGTCACCACAAGTAGCGCAGCCGAGATGAACAAACCAATCGTTAACTGTTTCTCCTGTTTTCGGATTTTCTCTATATCTGGCAACAAATACAAACAGAAGGGATCTTAAGCACCAAACGTCCGTGTGGGTCTCTTCAATGTAGCAGTGTAAACAGCAACAGTGAGGACTCCAAGAATGATTGCAACAACAACAGCGAGATTCTACCGCGTTGAAGTGATCTAACACAGCAACACAATGTTTGTCAATCAAAACTTTAAACTATCAACAAAACTTATCTAAAATTTTCATCTCAATGTGTTCCATTCCTTGATATCTCTTGTCCGACATTGAAAACATTAAATTTTAAATCTCTACAGTTCCTACTTCAAACGTCATTGTTCATTGTGTCTTTTAGGTCAAAAGCGTTCATTACAAAATACAAATTTGAAAAAGCTTTGTTACATTAAGTACTCTCAGGTGCCAAATAAACGGTAGCGTTCAAAATAAAAGGGGGCGTGAGAAATTTCTGAAAACTTGAAAAAATTACAACATAGACAGGGTTCATGCCGAGACTTAGAACCAAAATTCCAAGACTTTTCAATGACCAAATGTCATTTTCCATGACCGAAAAAAATCGACTCCAACAAAATCGGCTTCTTACACTAGCTTTGATTCAGCTTTGCATGCCAATTACACCTTCTGAACACAAAGAGACAGCGCAACGTTCTTGAATTCTGAGCGAAACACTTAAAAATATTAATTTAAAATAAACCTATCATGTAAATAATTTCAAGAGCATACGTTTTCACAAAAAAAAACACAACCAATAATAAAATTCCATGACTTTTCTAAGCCTGGGAAATGCATTTTCAAATTTCATGACTTTCCATATGCATGACCGTGTGAACCCTGATGGACCAGCAAAGATATGGATAAAATTATTGAATTCTATAGATCCTTGTTGCCCGTGCTGCAGTCCAAACAAAAACACGAAGACACGAACACCGAACATGATACTAAACAGCAAAATTTTATTATAAGCAGGCTTCTCAAAACTAGCCGGCTGGCGGCCGAATGAGCCACCTCTTCCAGTGATTTAGACGCCTCTAAAAGTTGCAAAACTTCAAACTAGCACAGAAGAAAATTAATCTTTACCCAAAAGTTCTGTTAGCTTTCACGTGTTAAACAAAACATATCATGATTCTGTTGAAGAAGTTATTTTTAGTTTTTGAAATCGAACACAAATTATAGCACTGTTTATTGCATTTGGTAACTTGGAGGGTGCTGCAATCTGAGGTTTATAAGGCATTGCATGCCTCAGGAGCCCTTCAGTATGTAAAGGGGTTAAGTGCTTAATCATGCTCTTTTGGCATCCAGTCGCTTACACTTACTTTAACCTTCTCATCTGCAACATTTTGAGAACCCTGTATAAATAATTATCTTGAAATTTTGACCACTTAGTATAGGGGAGGGTCTTAAAAAGTCCCGGAGGGAGGAAAAAAATCAAAAAAATAATAAGCAACTGGGACAATTTTTTGACACTCGATAGTATATAAAGATGAAAAAAAGGCAAACCTTCTCCAGAACTCTGAGTTTCCAGGCTACGCCACTCGCCTTCAGTGCGCTTCCTGAAAGCAAGGTACATCACGACATACAGCACCAGGAGAACCAGGATAAACAACACGTTGTGAGCATACAGGTCTATCTTCCAGAACACTTCAAACGTGATCCCCGTAATTTCGGGTAAGAGTGCAAAGAAGATTGCATACAGCCACACCATTACCACCCATACGATGGCAAAGGGTTTTGTGATAAAACACTTGAACGTTTTTGGGCTCTTAATTGCAAGCAGCTGGCATGCCGACATTATCACGATGATCAGAAACGACACAGTGATGATAACTGTTGTCAGGATCTGGGAGGCACGAAACAATTTTTTGAAGTCTTCCAAGTCTTCGAAGTCTTTAATTTCCACAAAGTACTCCGAAACGTTGACTGGTACCACGACCAAACCAATAAGGAAATCTGCAACAACAATGCCAGTGACTAAGATAGTCAGGGGGGTCCGGAAGCATTTCAGGGGGTCTATGATCAAAGCTAGTAACACCAAACCATTGGTTGCCACAATGAAAATCGACAACGCCAGGAGGACGTATTTAAAGACATTCTCCACAGCGATAACAGATTCCCAATCAATATAATGTGTGATGTTACCACCGGTTCCGTTCATCGCAGTCAATGACCAGTCTTTCCACACTGTCAGAAAAATACAGCTCAGTTGCATTAATTGCAATACGAACACACTTTGTTCAACATTCATTACAACTAAAATTTTGCATGCACAGAGATTGTGATGGATTATCTGGAAAGAAGTCGTCTTACATTTGCTAACTCCATTTTGCTGTTACACAAATTGTCAACGTTCTACAGATACATTCTATGCAATAAACTTGGTTAACCCTCCCTAGAAAATGAGTTCAATAAAGCTCCCTTCTTCTCCCTCAATCTGCGGGGTTTCTCGTGAACGTATTGACATACCGTGACGCAAAAGGACACAAGGTCACGATTTGTATCTCAGGTTTTGTTCTATTATTCTGTAGTCACCTTCAGCTACTGTCTTCGTCTTTGTTTCTCATCATACAGCTATATTTAACAACTATCCCCAGAAGGAGGGGTGAATAGCAGTGCATATATACCGAGACGCAAAGCGTCAAGGTATATATATAGAGCTAGGCACCGACCCTGAGGGGGATAGTTGTTTTTAATTAGTATTTACCAGAAGACAGGGATAAAATGCACTTCACTTTTCAAAGAATTTCTAGCACGCACGCTTCGTGTACATTTGAGTTTCGTTTACATTCTTCAGGGTGTTTTGAAGAACATAAATGTCGTGGATTTTAAGCAGATTTTAAAAGAAAAATTTTGTCCTAACCATTTAAAACCAAAAAGCAAAATCTTCTGGAACGGTTCTTCTTTTAAAGTAATCATTTTCTCGTCTATAACTAACGGGTAACGCGACGCCATTTTAACTACCGCCTCAACTAATAGTCACGGATATTGTGAGATACGGGAGCCAATCAGAGCGTGCGAAAATGGATATTGGTTGCTTCAGTATATACTAAAGGTTGATAATAGAAAAATGCAGGTGCATATATGCACCACACACACAAAAAAAGTAAAAGTTATAAACCTTAAAATCCCACGTTAAAGCCTTGGACCTAAAGATATAACTTCAAATTATCAATTCACCTGTTTGTCATGAAACACATCAACAACGTCTATTATTGTATTTCAATGCATTATGGTTCTAAACTCCACAGGCACTATTTCATACCTTTAACCCTTTCAACCCCAGCCAGTTTATCAATACCTAATTTATCCTTACATAACTCGTAATAAAAAGGTAATTGATCAAACATAGTAAACTACCAATGATGAAAAGCAAAATTTTCTTAAACTGGTTACAGGAAAAGCATGGGCTCTAATTTGGGGAATTTAGAAACATGCAATTTGGCTCATTTCGGGCTGAAAGGGTTAATTTTGGTTAAAAATTTTGATGTTTTAAAAGAAATGTGAAACGATTGCACCTTTACAGTAGAAGGGCATATACCATAAAATCCCACTTTATAGTCCTGGGCTTATACAACTTCATGAGGGGTTTTTGGATGGACTTATAAATGGGGCCCGTTATATCCAGGGGGGGGCTTAAAAGCAAAATTAAATAAATGTTTCGAAATGGCGCGATGAAAAGTATCTGAGAAACAAACAGTAAAACATACATTACATTTTGAGTTGCATTTATGACACATTAATTGTGCGTCACAATAAACAGAAAGTTTATTTTTAAAAAACATCTATATAACCAACTTATAGAACAGCTGTTTTGGGATTGAAAAGTGGAACAGAACTTGTAGTGTTGTTATATATGCATGAAAATATTTCTTCCTTTCTTTGGTATAATCATTATTGTTCTAAACTCTGCAGCCACTTGTTTATGTCTGTAACATTTGATTAAAAACTTCAATGTTTAAAAAGAAACACACTTATACAGTAGATGGGCTTATAATCAGGGGGGTCTTATACCTGGGGGGCTTATAACAGGAATAAAATATTCGTTTGCAAACAGATGGGCTTATATCCGGGGGAAGCTTAAAACCAGGGTGGCTTTAAAGTGGGGTTTTATGGTATTCGGTGTGGGCTGGGGGACTTTATCCAGGTGGGCTTATATCCAGAATAATGTATCCAATTTATCTTAAATTCAGGGAAGCTAAAACCGGCGGAAGGAGGGGGATTTTAAGCTTGTTTCACCACATGCATCCAAAAAGTAAAATTCAACTTTTTTCTGCTTTTACAAACCTTAGTACAACCAACTTTATGTACTTAGTGTCAGCTGATACGTAAGTAATAGCTACCATTAAGAGAATGTATGGTAAATTATTTTGAATCTCTAAATATGTGCAAATTACTTATCACTTACCTTTTGTCTGTTGTCTTCAAGTATTTTGTTCCAGTTTTTGTGCCATTTTGAGACCATTTGGCAGATATAATCGAAGACATGTTGTTCCATTCCTCATCTTCAAATATGTATACCAAACAGCCTCAAAATGGCACAAAAACCGGAACAAAATACAAGAAGACAACCCATTTAAGGTAAGTGAATTGTATTCCAAACTAGGTAGTAATTTGCTTGTATTTAAAGATTCAAAAGAATTTCCCATACATTCTCTCATATGGTAGCTGTCATTTACGCATCGGCTAACACTAAGTACATAAAGTCGGTCGTATTATATTAATATATATGTGTATATATTAACAAATGAATTCTGTTAGAAAGTACATTCTTGGAATCCCAAGCCGATGTTTTTAAACATAAGAAATATTAATTTTGGAGTGCAGTTTCCCTTTTAATTCAGGGGGGGGAGTAAATGAAGCTGTTCAAATCAGTGCTCCCAAACCCTGGGCATGGCTTCATTAGTTAGGAGGGTCAACCCCCAACACTTTTTTCATCACCATTAGTGTCAGATTATTATTGCACTGTATTGTGTTGTTGTCACTAGGATTATCATCATCATTTTCAAATTAATCGTTTGAAATCATTAAAACACTTTAGTCACAACTCACAAGTTTTGGTCATACCCTCTGAGCCAGAGGTGTATCCTCTGAGGCTGTACCTTTGAAACAGAGGCGTACCCTTTGAGGGAAAACCCTCTTTGAACAAGAGGTGAACCCTCTGACACTGTAGCCTCTTGAGGTTGTGCCCTCTGAGCGAGAGGTGCCCCATCTGAGGATGTACCCTCTTTGAACCTGAAGCATACCCTCTGAGGCTGTACCCTCTTGAGGCTATACCCTCTGAGCCTGAAGCGCACCCTTTGAGAGCAAACCCTCTTTGAACCACAGGTGTACACTCTGAGGCTGTACCCTCTTGAGGTTGTGCCCTCTTAGCCAGAGGCGTACTCTCTGAGGCTGTACCCTGTGGAGGTTTTGCCCTCTGAGGCTGTACACCCTTTGAGCCAGAGGGGCACCCTCTTTGGTCTACCCTCTGAGGCAAAGTCAGCATTTGTTGACAAGTAAAAAATTCTAACAAATTACCATCTTGCTCTCGGTATCTATAATAAATACAATGCTTGCAAACAAAGTTATATAAAAAATTACACAAGAGGAAAAAAAATTAAGTCTAAGACTAAGGAAAAACTAGTGTTTTCAATAAAAACCTCATTTGAAGTGGGATGATATTGAGATCTTTTATAAAAATCGAACAGGAAAAGATCATTCTTATTTTAGAAGTATGAATTATCAAGTTTTTTTGTTACATGGGCCTTCATGTGCGACAGAACTACAGGGGGGGCAATAATTTGGCCCCAATTTTCTTTTGTCTAACCTTAGCAGCTTTTGAATACGAATTTCAGGTTTCATAACGAGCTATTACAATTTCCACTGTGCCTCCCTCCACCCTCCCCAGTATTTTTTTGCTTCTGCCATCAATGGTCGATATTCAAATGACATTTCGGTCTTGGCCATCAACTTCAGTTTGGACATTAGATACTTTAATATACTTTAATATACACTTCCAAGTCAGCATACGCTATACTAGAAGGGCCTTTTCAAGCGCCATAGCTATTTTAATTTGCATTCTTATAAAACCTAACCGTTTCAAAACTTCTCTGCCGGAAGCCGCTTTGTGACACGCTCCAAAAACAAGTTAGCCCGAATAACAAATTAGAGTTGGAGAAGAAGACACCACAATTCGAATGCACACCCGAAAACCAGCGAAATTCGCGTGCAAGGCCTCTTGGGATATTGTTCAGCCAGAAATGCAAATATTGCGGGACAGGTGTTGATGGTACGACAAATAGTTTGCTCCTGTGAGTATATAGCGATCGGCTTACTGTATTTTGCGAAACGAAACGAAACGAAACGAAATGAAATCATTTCGCAAAATACAAATAAAATCAAAATCTGTATTTTACGAAATGAAGCTATGTCGTCGACAATGTCAAAATGATGAAAGAAGCGTTCTCAAACACTCTTGTAAAGCTTTCCCGGTTATACTGTGACACACGCATTCTATTCAAAATATTCAAGATTCAAAACAATCAACAACTTTTAGTTAATAACTAAGCAGCTCTTGCACTTAGTCGCCGATCGACGCATTCAATATTCTTAGCTAGAAATAGTTTTTGCTTTTCAAGTGGCAGTCTGTGATTAAATATATCGGAGCCAGTATATCGATATGCACAATTTGAAAGAACGCAACGCGCTGGTTTCATGTTTCACAGCTCACGAGAACGTGAACGATTTGGAAATTTTCCGGTTTCACATTAAAATTGGTATACCATAAACAATCATTCTGTTACACAACTTAACTTGCTAAGTACATCTTTTTGATACACTAGAGTGATGCTGTTCGCACAACGCAATTGCAAGCTAGCCGATATCTAATATAAATAAGAAACTTTTAGAAAATATATTTCACTAGCTTCTATTGACCAAGATGCATACGATTAGTTTGTTCTAAGGTATAAGTAACAATGTCTTTGTGTAAATATTCGAGCTGAGCTTTTGAATCTGAAATTTTGACATTCGAGGGCAGCGGGAGTAGTTGAGATATTAGGAAATAAACTCGTGTCTTGTTGGAGTCGTGCATCGATAATGGCGAGAACTAATAATATTGAAGTTGCGCCTTATAAAGTACGTCAACAAACTACTGACTTACCAGATTTCTTTCTCTTGCAGTTTCTCTTATTATTAACTTAATCGCTTCCACGAAGATACCTCCGAACAAACCACCTATACTAAGCCAAGTAAAAACTCGGTATGCATGATTCCTGTAACCACAATATCAACATCGGCTGTAATTGCTCTAAAATAGTATCTGTCAACGCCGCGCCGAAATCTCACGTCATGTCAAAAGCCGCCTGCAATGATCGAGTTTCTGTTTAGGTAAAATAAAATGCAGGCAACCGTTTACGAAGTTTCTGCTGTAGTCGGATCAATAGATGATCAAATTGGCTTGGACA
>JAOBRD020834838.1:8342-29957 GCA_027575215.2 Hydrozoanthus sils
TAGCTTCAGCTACCTGCTGCATAATTTTTCAAGATTCTCCTTCGGAGCTTAACGCCTGTGCGCCTTATCTGCTACTAGCATGCCACGTATCTCGAAACAGTCCCCGCAAGAGTATTGCTCAAGGTCGGTTTGGCTCGCTTGTAAGTTAATCTTTATTTTTTTTCAATTCAACTTTAAGTTAAATTTCTTAGTTTCAGCGGCTCGATGTACTACTAAGATTCAACGAAATAGCTGTCTTGAGTGTGGTTCATGATTGCTGCGAATTTCTTTCAAGCGAGATATCTTCCTCTCTAACTCATTGATTGCATCTTTCAGCTTCATTACCTTTTTCTTAGAACAAATGTCACTGCTATTCTTTTTCCATCTCGAACTTTGAAAACTTACGGAAAAAAGGTTTTAGCCATCATACTCTGCAACGTTGACAGCTTTATCAACGGCGGCATGCTCTACTCGGTACACTAAGACTAAATGCTGTAGTCTTGTCGGTATGGTTGGATGGGCAACGCTCCTCAGTTAGAAGGAGAGTTTTCGACCTGTATGACGACATCTGTATATAAAAAAAAAACTTGCACAGAGAATAGAATGCATCCATTTTCTTTAACGGGGGATCGCGGCAGCGATGCATTGTTCCCACCGGAAGAAAAATTGTTCCAAGAGTTTGTCACAAAACGGAAATCATATATAAAATGTTTTACCTTCGCAAAATGAAAACCTCCATGTATTGTTTCCATTACAACAGTTCTTCAAGAAACTGTTGCTACATCCATATTAAAGATCTCATGCTACAGCTCTTTAGCATTTGTGTGACCAGCTATGAAGGACCAGTAAAACTTTGTCAATGTGATCATCGGCAAGTAGAAGCTACTCTTCAATCCATTTTTATTGTAGTTGATAAAATAGGCTTTTGCTGTTTGAAATATGAATCAAATTTTGTTAAAGCTCTATTTTGAAATCGCTTAACTTCTTTTTTCTAAGTTGCTGTAATACTCATTGTCCAGTTCCCTGAACACCAAGCTGGACACAAGTCCTTGCGGCGCATAACGAAGACCAAGACGAGACCTCATCGGGGATGACTGTTTACAAGTTTCCAATCAAATAATGAGTGAGAGTTTGTTGACTCAATGTCATAATGAGTCGACATGGAAGAGATGGTTTCCTTGGAGGTTGAAGGAGAAGCATATTACGTCAAGGTAAGGCCGAAGGATTGATAACAACACGAAACAAAATTAGTAACCAGTGCTCTCCATGTTGTTTTACAACCAGTAAACTAAACTCACTTTTAGCTTATTCTTCCTTGCTCAAGAGCTGCACATTGGATATTTAAATGGTCATAGTATAAATTAGCGAAACTGGTTGGAACTTCTCCAAATCCCCAGGATTTGCTTCAAACAGTCAAGAAAACATGCCTCTAATGACAACAAACATCACAAGATGTTCTCCACTCTCCAGATGAAACTAGTTTGCTTGATGAAACTATTGATATCTTTGATAATATCTTGACAAAAGTCAGTCATTGGAGGTAATATTAAAATTTTTCTCAATTGTATGGTGTTTTACCACAAGCTTGATTAAAATCACCTACAGCTGCTCATACTTATACATCCTCACTCAGGAGCTGAACCACTGATATTTAAATGGTCATGGTATGTTTGACCGAAACTGGTTGGAGCTCTTCCAGATTCCCAGGATTTGCTGGAAACAGTAAAAAAAATATGCCTTTACTGACAACAAACCTTGTGATCACAGAAACATTGCAAGATGTTCTCCACTTTCCAGATGAATACAGTTTGCTTGATGAAACTATGGATATTTTTGACAAAAGTCAGTCATTGGAGGTAATATCGAATTTTTTCTAAATTGTATATGTTTAACTTGATGTTCTATCAATTCTTATTTCTTTTGGCATTTTAAGACTTGCGTTTTGCTCGAATATTTGTGTTGTGAGATTTAAAAAGTTACTATTCACATTTTTTATAATCTATATGTATATCTTACATATCAAATAATAATGATAGGCAAAGGACAAGGAAATGTTTTGAAATTCAATTCATTATCTTCAACCTTTAGCAACAGAATGCCTTTATAAATATACTCTAACTATATATCTGATACGTTAATCTTTAGAACTAGTGAGAGAAATTATTTTGAAGTTCTAGTTTATTATACTGTGATATTGATTGGTGTCTACAGATATTGTTAGTTATTTGTTATTCTTGCTCAAATTTTCATATATGATTATCCATTGTTACTTTTACTTTGTGCATCCAGACACCCAGAGAAACACTCGTTAGAAGCTTTATTTGACTCAATAACGGAATGAGTTCTGTTCCCCTTTATAGAATAGGTCTCACACGAATATATAACTCAATGGTATAATTTGTTCGAAAGAACTAGTAACTTATTCATTCTGATTGAGGAGTTAGCCTCCAAAGTTTAAAGGCAGGCATTTTTTTCGACCATCATACTGTCATATACATATATCATATCCACAAACGTGCTTGCTTAAATTTGCGTTGCTTCATCCTTGTCTACGTTCATTTAGAGTAGTTTTGAAGCCTTTCATAATATTGAAAGATCCTCAGAGTGAGCTTAAGTAGTTAAGAGTGAGTCTCTGTAAGAAGCGACCAGTCGGTTTTGGCGTCCGAAAAAAATAACCTTGATACTTTGTTGGAAGATGACACAACTATTGTTAACTACTAAAATCGGTCTAGTTTGTTTCAAAGCGTAAAAAGATGAAAATTATATTTGATCGAAGCGAGCAATCTTGAAACTGCAAAAATGAGCTTGTTTACACTTCAAATCTGAGAAAAATTTGGAACTATAATAAATACCCATGCTGGCCTTCAAATACTACGTCCTTTGGACAAAAAACAGTTTCTGTCCTCATCTTTGACTCAATGTTCTTAAAGTAATGAAATATTTTTATTTTTTCCATGCCAATAGCATTTGCTAGATTATTCGACAGGTCAAGTCGAGTGACTTACTTGAAAAGTCAGTTTCACAAAAGTGGCACGGGCTTAAGTGGTCGTATGCATATTAGCATGACGGGGGTGAAAAGTACTACAAATCCATGTAAAAATAATACTGGGATCTTTAACAGCGAGCTCGAAAATAACGACTTGACTTACCTCTAAATTTGCATTCGAACATGAATTTTGAACTTTGACCTGACGTCACGCAAGTCATTTAGGTGGCACAGTGCATCGAAATTTAAGTCTTTGGAACAGTATTGTTGTTCAAAATCTCCCTTAAAAAGTTTAAGGGGTTAAAGAATTATTCCAATTAGGGCGAATCATTTATTTCATTTAGCGTTGATTTTTATCTCATTTAGAGTTGGTATTTTATTTAGCGTTATTTCATTTAGCATTGATACAGTTTGGTAATCTGGTAATCGTCAGCAAAGACTTTCAACTAACACTTAAAGATGGAGAAAAACATGTCATTTTGAAATATGTTCTACAGCAGAAAATGGAAACATGATCTTTACGGGCATCCTTCTTAATGTCATACTGTCGCCGACTTACGGTTGTTCAAGTTTGAATGATTAAAGTATGGTTGCATTAGTTTCAGAAAAAAGTTCTTCACACGACCGACAAAGGCAATAGTCTCATATTATAGTAAGGTTCTTGCCTCTCATGAAAACAGAATTGCAACGTTATCAAAGTGGTTAGCAACATGTGATAAAGTTGAGATGCTGCGGCGGTGTTTCTTTATAGACATTGTGATATTGTGATAAATATCTAAAAGCTTTTTGTGACAATGAATATTTCGAATCAACCAGTTGGTAACAAAGGTGACTTTTCTTTGACTGGCTGCTACAGTGGAGTGCAGTGGACATTTGGGAGAGGATCAGGACCAGCAGACTTCTTGGTCTTTATACTTCGCAAGGCTTGATAGACTATCCTGGAAGACGTGAGCAGTTCAACAGGGACTGGGTCGAGTATTTCCTCTGGGGTTTGGAGTGGGGAGAAGTTAGAAGTTAACGAGAAGAGGAACTGATTAAACTTCTCACACAGGTTCAGAATAGATGGGGTATTGCTTTCAATCATCTGGTGCCACCACTCATAGGAGTCAACCATCCCGCCAAGACCTTTCACATTCTTCCGCCACCTAGAGATGTTGGTATCCTGTAGGGCAGCGACTTTGTTCTTATAAAACACAGATTTACAAGATCTACATGTACTCTGCACGCGATTCCTAATTTCTTTGTACTCCTGAGAGTCTTTTCCAAGCTTTGATAACAGCTTTTGTCTTCTGAAAATTAGGCCAGAAAGCTTAGGTATTACCGAGGGTTTGTTGTTGAACATAGCTTGACTCTTTTCAGAGGGAGATAGATATCCATGGCAGATGTCAGGATGTCGTAAAATAAATTAAATTTTTCTGATTTTGAGGTAAGTGTTGTACCACAGTTCAAGTCGAACCCAGTCACCCATCTGCCAAAGGCATGCAGGTTACTCTTACAAATATTTTTTTAACAGCTTCAGGGTAGAATGTCTCAATACACGGTTTAATCAATACGGTATGATGGTCGCTACGGCCTATCTTAGAAAGTTGAACTGGAGGATTAAGAAACATAGGTCTATTTGTCAAACACCAATCGAGGGTGCCAGTGTCCCTTGTTGGCACTTTAACTATTCCCCCCCGGGGATGAAAAGGGTAGAGATCGAAATGTCCCCGAGCTACCCTAAGAATACCAAAGCACAAAAAAAATTCTGAAAATTATCTTAAAAAGTACCAATTGAACACTGACATTTTTACTGGATAGCTAGCGGGCCGGCGCTAACTCCCCTCATTTATACCCCTCACGATTGTACCCCATCTAACGTTATTTCTTGTAATCAATGCTCTCATTGTAACCTAATATCGATGAAACTTTTTGTTGGCCGCATCAGGAATCATGTCTATATCCTTTATATACGCAACAAAGATCTTTCTAAACCAGTTTTTTGGAATTTCAATTCTTGTTCCCACTTTATTTCCATTTTTGTCGCGTTTGGTTTATCGGCAGGAAAGATTGTAGCAATGCCACTTATTCAAACTTCGACCTCTCTAAATTCCCATGGGATAAATGAAACGCTTTGCGTTTTAAAATTCGCCTTCCTGTAATTTGAACCCTTCATTTTTTTCTATCCCTTTAATTCTTTTTGTTTCCCCACCAATCTCATTGGGAATTTTTTTTACATGATTATGTAGCTTCCTCTACCTATCTGCTGTACTTTATTCTGAGGAAGAACCACAGTTTAAACTGATTAGCACCGAGTTAAAAATAGTTTCTGTCCACCCACTCGCTCGTCCATAGATACTGTTATACCTTTCTTGTGAAGATACTATGCCCACTACCTTTTTGAAAAGTTTTTTTTTTTATATTTCGGTTATTCTACGTACCTCTTACGTCAGCTAAAACACAAATTACAAAACTTGAAACTGTTATTTGTTGTAAAGGACTGGAGTCACGCTAAAAGCACAGTATTAAAAAAGAGGTTCTCTTAGCACTCTTAGAGTAGGGGCACGTTAGCCAAACATCAAACAGGCTTCCAATAAGTAAATATGCGAAAACTTAAAGATATGAAATTCCAAGTGTTAGTGCAATTGTTTGGAGTGAAGTTCGGGATGATCTTTTCAAAGGCTACTAATTCTACTTGCCCCTTCAATATTGTACGCCTTTCTTAGATTGATCCAGTTGAATATTTGGAGTTGCATATAAACTGTTCGACAACATACTATTTTAAATGGGAAAACGGATGCTGGTCTAATTATGTCATTGCTCATTTCAATTCTCAAGTTATAAGTAGACAGTTTTTGTGGACAATTCGATGTTTACAAAACAGTGCCTCCCTTGAAATTTTTTACAAGATTTTTTACCGAAGACTACCACAAAATTGCTCTAAAGTTCATGCTAACGGGCCGGGAGAGTTGAGGGGAGCGAGTGAGAGACCCGGTGTTACGTCATGGAAACTAACACGCTGATGTCAATCCCACCACAGTTTATGCTAGCAGTAACTTTAACATTGGTAATCAAAATAAGAACATTTGTTTTTTTAAATTTTCTTAAAGACGAAATGTTTTGTCTATTTTTATTTATTCATTCAAAATATTTCTGTGTTTCTTGTTAGCCTCATCGGACAAGTGACTACACGCCTCTTTCACGCTGGAACATCGTTGACTGCAAGATTGAAAATTATGGCCAGAAAAAATTACTTTTACTCGGAAAAAACGCCAAGGAAACTAACTTGTTTGATTTTTGAAGTGTTCTTTTGTTTCATTTAATTGAAAGTTTACAAATAATAGTTTTCTGAAGAGCTCAGTTTGTTGTGTTTTACAGCTACGCCATTAAGAGTGCGCCGTGTCATTTCCAAAACAAGCCATCGTTGAAACCTACTTAGCTTCTCAATTTATATCACTTTTCCGTGTATTCAGTTTTCAGGCTTATGCCGGCTGGAGGTTTTCTTCCAAACAAATCTTTCCCGTTCTGTGAAAACCAGCTGGTGCTGTATCGCATATTGGCTGAAATTGTGAGTAACTGCATACACAGTCCGAGTTGACTTTGCATGACTCCCATAGATTGCACGTAGCATCACGCTTGACAATCTCCTTTAAAGTCAAAACATTTCCTGGTAAGTATATTTCTTCCTAAACTTTGACGACAGCCATAGCTACAGCAACATTGATAACAAGATATTGGTAATAGAAATGGTGATAACAGCTACAAACAAAAACAGTGTTGAAAGCGATATCAGTAACAACGAAGACAATGACGACAGCGATAGCTACAGAAGCATTAATTACAAGATAATGGTAATAGAAATAGTGATGACAACAACAACAAAAAAAAGTGTTGAAAGCGATAGCAATAACAACGCAAACAATGACGACAGCGATAGCTACAGTAGCATTGACAACAAGATAAACAAGATATTGGTAATAGAAATGGTGATAACAACAACAATAACAAACAAAAACAGTATTGAAAGCGATAGCAATAACAACAAAAACAATGACAACAGCCAAAGCTACAGCAGCATTGATAACAAGATATTGGTAATAGAAATGGTGATGACAACAACAAACAAAAAACAGTTTTGAAAGCGTTAGCAATAAAGCCTGGTTTTCGTATGATCTGTAACGATCGGCGACAATGTGCGTTATGTTCTCGATGTATGGGAACACTCAAAACATTTTTCAGCGACACATGATCTGCCAGATTCTACTTTCCCAATCAATACAACCACGCCGACAAAGAAAGATCTTAATGAGAACACTTGGGCGGGACGGTCTGCGACAGTCGCCGACATACCACTGTTCCTCTTAAATCACGTGTAAGAAACTGTCCAACGAGAACTGAAGAAAACCTCTCTATCGTGGTTCTTTAGTTCAAGTGTGAAATTGGCCGCGTTCTTGTCGTTGAAGAAATACTTCCCTGTTCCAGAACTTGTGTCTTCTTTTCGACTTTTTTCTTCTTTGTCGTAGTTTCATATAAACCAAAAGAAGGGCAGCTTGAAAATTTAGCAATTGCTTTTTGCTCAACACGGCCTTTTTTCACGTGCCAGCTCTTTAGGTTCGCTAAGGTTATGGGACTCATCAATCACAGACCGTCTCCGATCGTTACAGAGTATATGGAAACACTTGATGTGGTGTCTGCGACTCGTCAATCGCAGACCGTCGCCGATCGTTACAGATCATAAGGAAACCAGGCTTAACAACGAAGACGATGACAAAAGTGGTTCATAAAGCAGAACTACGACAAGAAGATGGAAATGTACCATGGACAACGCTTAGTATGACATACAAGCATAGAATATAGGTAGTCTAAAATAAAAGATATATGAGATGATTTTTAAAGCTCCTTGAAGTACTTATTTAAGTCATCATACTTGGCGTTTAAAGCTTATAAAACGGCAAAACTCGTAAATATAGTTTTACTTACGCCGTTCCTTTTCATGGGCAATCCATGAACAGTAGCAACTAGAACCAATAGAAAAAGTTGCGACTTCATTATGAACTGCGGAAAGAACCAACACCTCATTAACCTCTTGGCTATAAAAATCGAAGCTCGCGAAATAAGTATACATACAATAAAAAATCGACCAAAACTTGACATGTTTAAAAATAATTCAAGCTACTTTATGCAGTATCTTTAACACCGTGAAAAAATGGTCTCATTAGAATTTGAGGCAAATTTGATTTTTTAGGGCTGAATAACCCAGACAATACTTGGAATACGGAAAATTAAGCAAATACAATTTACACAGTAAATATGTTAACCTTTGTGTTACCTTAATAATGTCAACGAATTGTCGGTGTCGAGCTTTGTTCTTTGATGTGGACATTCAAATCAAAAGTAAATGTGTCTTCAAGGTAAAAAATAACAATTCAAGTTAATTCAAGTTATGACGCATTTGTAGTGGAAAAGACTACATTCCCATTAAAAATGGAGGCCAGTTTAATTGTTATGGCAATAATAATTGCGACAAAACAGAATACAGAACACGGAGCAACCGAAATTTGAGATTGTTTTAAAACTTGCACGAGAAGCAGCAAGCTAAAGTGCAGACTATTGCATAGAAAAGAATGTTAACCTTCGTGTTACCTTATGATGTTGCGTTCTGTCGCTGCCGGTTTGTCTCGCGCTTTAGACCTTCGAACCAAAACTATATGTTTGGGAACTCTACACTTCTGAAGGAAAGAAAAACGTGCTTTTAAGCTGGATAACGCTCAGCGGTGGATTACAATGCTTCTTTGTAACAAAGTATGGTGCAGCAATTTAATTTTACTCACCAAGTTTGCTTGTTTTCTCGTTTTTATGCCTTGTAAGATTAGAACTTTGGCAACTTCAGCTGGTTCACTCGGCTACTAGTTCAGCTCTTCTTTAACTTCAACTCAGTAGGTGCCCAGCATTTATACCCTCCCTAAATTAAATCGCTTGCTCCAACATCAGCGCGTGTTCGAGGGCGGACCACTTATTCTCTGGAATGCGTATCTACAATCTTGCAAGTTTGGATTGACACCTTTCGTATAAACATCCTTGTTGGAGCTAAATTCAGCCCGACACATTTTCCTGACTTAACATAAGAAAATATTGGTATTTGCTTCATTGCACTGCGTATCGGAACAAAAAGAATATATTAAAGTTCCTAATAAGTTTTATCATATAGAACTGTAGAATTTTCTTGATAACATTGATCATATACATTTTAAAAGCAATTAGTGTGTTCAATGCTTGACGATATTTATACATTTCAGCGTGCAAGTTCTTTCATGCAAACGGAAAATTATTACGGTTGTTATTGTTCGCAATGAAACTATTCAACCTTTGTGATTGATAGTTTTCAATAAGAAGATGATCCGTTGCGTGGTTGTAGATAAACAACAACTTTTCAATATTTATTGATACAATTTTGAAAAGGAAGCGCTAAGTCCAAGTACTCTATATTAAAAACCCTTTTGTAGTTACTTTATCTTTAAAATTCGCTGTAAGGTCCCAACGCGATGTGCTAAATGATCAGGATTTACACAAATTACTTGGTCAAGTAATCCAAGGCCGGTCTGTCGCACATGGGCGGGCCTCGACGAATAAAGAACGTGGATTGTGTCTGCTCCGAAACAACATCAGTAACATCAGCAACATGACACTGCAGGAAAACAAGTAAATAATCAGGTTTGGGAACTCTGTCTCACGTAGAAAGCCAATACACATTTTAATCTAGAGCTAATTTTCAAAACAGATTAGAAAATGAAGAACGTTCCAGAAACACTCCTGAAAAGTGTCCTACTCAAAGTAGTAGTTTGTTTGACCTCAGCTTAAACGCTAAGAGGTGTGTATTTCTCTTGTTATTATTCTTTTTTTTTCGTGCAATTTCAGTTGTCCACTACATTAGTTTTAGCCTTTTAAGTTGCTTTAGGTTTTTTCTACTGTATGTAAGTCAGGGAAGAAGCAGTGTTTAATAAACTTTTACACTTAGAAACACGATCAAAAAAGTTAAACACGTTAAAACTTTAAAACTTAAACAATACCTTTTAGCTATATTTTTTCCGAGGTGGGCATTTTCGTTGAAATTAATTCCTGCCGAAGTTCCGGATTATTCTTAAACCACATATAACCAGCTAAGAATTTATTGCCCAGTTTCGCTTTGTTACCATTTATGACAGTCACACTTTTTCACTCTAATTTCGCTTATTGGTGATGTCAGGGCCTTATCATTCTAAATGAGATTTTAAAAAGAAACAAATTGACCTAATTGTCGTGTAATCTAAACAAACTGCTAAGACTTTAGCAGACTTTCATAAAGCCAATCAAAATTGCAAAGTATAGCTCTTCATTGTTATTTGGCAGTAACCTGCGGAAGCGCTTAACTATAAGACCGAGTAGTTTGTTTTTGTTTTGGTTGATCGATATAGCAAGAAATTGCAATAAAGAACTATTGGAAGCTTTAGAAAGTTGGTCACAAACTAGTGTAATTTCTAATTTTTCAACCCACCCACCATTTTTAGGTTCATATCAGTAAGTGTTCTGCTGGATCTTGACATATTCTAAGAGTTTAATATCGTGTCACCTGCGTTTCCTTTTTGTCTATTTAATATGTGAAACAGCTTGTATTCAAACTCTTGATGAACGTGATCCCCAGGTTATTTGTAATGTTCGATGGTCAGTGGATGCTTCACGCTAAGTTTAACTTAATGAAATTGCACTGTTTAACATTAGCATTTATCTTTTAGAACTCGTTGAAAACTAAAACACCATGTTGCTTCCATGTCGGGCACGACAGCAGCAATGGAAAGGAAGTCACGCAAAAAGTTTGACAAGAGAATTGTTGTTTATCGCGTCCCACGCTTTTAGCCAAATCAATGTGTTAAATCAAAAACCATTAAGGCAAGTCAACGTTAAACAAGTTGTACAAAAGTTTAGTGATTTTATGTATTTTAGTATTAGCCAATGCAACTTCTTTTTTGGGGTAAAGGATCTAACTCTGTATTATAGTTGCATGAATGCCGGCTGAAATCTGCAATTCTAATCAAATTAACATTAGCGAAGAGGAATATCGCACGGAAAAATGTGTGTCATCATGCAAGAGAAAACAGCTTAAAAAATAAAAAATTGATAAAAGCGTAAAAAATATCGTTAACATGTTATTGTTATTTCTTTTACACGTCCGAACTTAGATCAAATGGTTAATAATAGCAATAATGTTAGAAAGATCGGTCCACTGGTGGTCTAATTAAGTACACCTATTAACGCATATTGTGTGAAGCTTGTCAGATTATCATTGAATCCCAGTTAATCCTTCTTATTGATATTGCAAACTTTGTCGAACCAGCTAATGACACTGCTGAGCAAAATTGGACTTTAAGTCCAAAGAAACCGATACTATTTTTTAAACTTCTGTTATCTTTATTACAAAAAACAGTAATGGGTATTTTACTGAGGCCATCATAATGCTGAAAAATACATGTCGTTCTCTATATACCAATGACCAAAACGACCTGAGAGAGTTTAAAAATGGCTAGTCAAAACCTCATTGAAAACTAAAACACCATGTCAGTTTTGACTGTTCGCGTCATATTGCCAGTTTTACCAAGCTAATTAATGAAAAAGAACATGTTCCGATTAAAGTAGATGACTGTCAAATTTCAGTTTATGTTTTCGATTAGATTGATTCAGTATGCAAGGCTTTTTTGCCTCTTGATTACAAAAATTTCAGCGGTATCCAAGCTTGAACTCAAACTTGCAACTACTTGCAGAAACAGAAAGCTGTAGGCATTTAAATAAAGATGCTCTTCATACCAGAAACGGAGATTTGGTCGTTAACTTATGATTTTGTTATGTCAAATTACATGGATGAACGTACTTATTTATCACACCTCTATTCAACCATTTTAAGTTTTTATTCATGAACCATTGACCATGAACCGAAAGAATATAAGCGTTTTTTATTCCCTGGCCACAACAAGAAGAAAAACGAACGAAGAACTATATATACAACCTTCTAAAATACTCATGAAAGATTTCAAGATTCGGACTCTTTCCAAAGAGTTTTATAATTGTTTACTAAACAGAATATAGTAAAAACTTGTCTATAAATTAACACCACTGGAAATTAAAGTCGTTTTCTTTTTTGTACGATTTCTTGTAGCAGCAATGTACGAATGACGAGATATTCACTGACAAAAAAGTAGTTCCATTTCATGCGGTAAGAAAGCTTACTATAACCGCTTAACTTCTATTAACTTTCTCACTCACGCAGCTCTTGGGCTACTATCGTTTAGGGCCAAGCTCAGTTTATACGTGTACCTGAACTCTAAACAAGTTTCGTGTGGGCCAGGGATCAATGAAGTTGAAAATTTTCTTACTCGAGTTTCTGTTAAAAAATGATTATCGCTCGTTTCTTTTAAGGAGGTCGATTGCCCACAAAGGTATATAGCTTATTACAGCCTTCATACAGCTGGTTAGTTGTCTGAAGAGTACATAAAATAGTAAAATGATTTTCCACAGTTATGAAAGCATCTATCGCTACTGATTTTTTTTAAAACTAAGAGTGATTCATTAAACTTTTTGAAAGTACTTAATTGATGCAAATTCGCAATGCTGAAGCACAATGTTTGCGTTTTTTTCCTTACGGGGTAAAGAAAAGCATAATAATCTCTGTTATTTATCTGAAGATAACACTTTTTTAAAATTTGATTTAAGGCGTTATGGATACTTCATATAATATAACATAATCTGAATACCCCCTAGCTGAAAAAAAAAACACTAAGCTCCTCTCTTCTTTCTCCCGTTCTTTTTCATTGCTTACACAGCCATGAAACACTCGCATTTTACGTATGTTACACTGAATGGATTATGAACCATTCATCTTCATGAATCTTGAACAAGACGATCATTTTTTGCTAAACTTGGTCTTAAGTAACTTGGACTGTTGCTATTATAAACACTGTTTTGGTACACAAATTACGCATTTACGATCAAATATGAGCTTTAAAAAGGTTTCTTCCTGTGACCAATTTCCTATTCAGTGTATGTGTACTCATTTTTGTGTGCACTTTTCTAGTCGGCTTTACACAACAGTTTGTACCCTTCGGTATTTTGTTGTGATGGCAACCCATATTGACCTGCTTTGCTGGGCCCAATACATTTGTCAAAAATATCCTAACTCCCTCTTCAGAATAATACATTTTACAAGATATCACGCAACAGCGCCATGGCCTTACCTAGTAGATTGCTGACTAAGCGCGAACATGCATAACGGGTTGTTAACCTTCCTTTGACGCATTAAAACTGTACATATTTCTTTGACGCATTCATTAGCTACAATGGGAAGTTAGTGGTTTCAATACAGTCATTCATGACAGTATACAAGGAACCAATTCTCTGAGTGATAAATCCGTTCCATGCTAAAGCATCTTTGCTAGAAAAGTTTACTTTCATCTCGGAATGGAGCATAAAGTGTTAAAACTATGAGGTCAACGTGACTGCCCGTTTATCCTTTTTCAGCGTTAAGGTTTTACGGAATGGTACGTACAAACAATTCTTGTTTCAGCATGTAGCTATATTTCTGCTATTTCAGGAGGAAATTGTTAATGGGGCATCCGAAATGTTCTAAAATGCTTAAACATTAACTACCGAGGAACACATGCACAGTCAATCATTCTATACCACAAACATCTTAATAAAAAGATAAACTGAATTGAGGTTTAAAACAATGATGATGCTAGCTAGAATCGTTGTAAAATAGTTAAGTGTTTTGCAAACTTTCATTTGATCTTTGTTAGCAGTCTTGACGTTATCCGAGCACAATATTATCTTTACTAAAAGGCTTGTTCAATCAAAAAGCCACTCAAAAAAAACTTATACACTGTCATAAGCAAAAAACGAAAATGTAGTTATTGTTAGGTTTTAGTTTAAAACTTATTTTCAGTTCGGAGGAAAATGTTGGGCTCATCTTTTTTTATGTTCCCATACAAGAGAAAACTTTAACCTGGCTTGATTGTGTTGCTTTCGGTCTTAAAGTGACACTCTATTTTCCAGTTCTCCATGGTTTTCCGAGATCAACCTTCGTACAAACAGTATCCGACCAATGAGCAGAAATGTTGGCCCAAGTAATATTAAGAAATGAATAAAAAGATCAGGCAATATCAGAGTAGGTTCTTTTCGACTGTTGCACGTGCATATTTTGTTAATTCGAGATTAGTGATTTTTGCAAGACATCTAGCTTACAATAAAGCTATTGGAAAATTATGCTAAATAAAGAGTAACCTCACTTCAAAATACATTTTACGTAGTTCTTTAAAAATAACTACGTCGCCTTAGAGGTTTGTAGTAAAGTATGATAATTCCCAAAACAAAATTTTCTGCGACAAATTGTGTTGAAACTTGTACATTAGAATTGAATGGTTTGACCGAAACTAAAATTGCGTGACAATTAAGCTTAAGGAATTGCAGCGGAATCTAAGTTTAACAAAATTCTAAATTGTTTTTTTTTTACAAACATTGCTTAAAGTTAAAGATGTCTAGTCCCTGAAGATAATTTTCGTTAACGTTTTCATACAGATTTAAAGATCGTCTGACACGTATTTCAGATACAATCAGTTATAACTTGAGTTAAAAGTCCGTCAAGAGCTTTAAGAACTGGTGAGCGGAACCTGTTACGGTTCGCGAGGACGTTAAGCGTTTTGATAGAGATTAGGGAGAAAATAGCAAGATTAGTTTCCTTTACAGACGTTTTTTCCTGAATCAAGCTGACGTACTAGTTGGGTCACATAACTATATACACTATCCAAAAAACATCAGCCGGATGGCTTTTAACTCTTGTGTGATTATGTGGAAGCCAGGATATATTGTTGTACGGCAAGCGCTTGCAGTAGAAACTTTCGTCTTTCAGCTTTGTGCTGTTAGAAAGAAAAATCCACTAGGACTAGCCGAAACCTTTGTAAACATCAATGTTAAGAGAAACAAAATAATCAAGTCTAAAGACCGGGTTCTTTTATGCTCAGATAAACCAAAAGAAGTTTTATCACATTTTGGCAAACACAGCCAGGTCTGAATTCTAAATTTACATCTCTAAAAGTATTTAGTTATCTTGGCAATACCTGTCAGCAAAACACATTTTAAGAATGCCCTGGATGTAAGTTGTAAAAAGCCTGTCTTGTCCTGTTTTTTGTTGTATACACTCTACTCGAGACAACTTTTTAAGTTCGATTCAAACCTTACAGTATTTCAGTCTATTTGCATGCATTGCAAACAAATACTAAAACAACGAGACTGTTATAAAGAAGATTAATGATTTAACACCAAAGTGTAAACTCGGTTATTAGAAGGTTGCATAATGTTAAGCACAAGAAGGCTGTTAAATCTTTTCCATTCAAATACACTGACATAAGAAACCCTATTCGCACGTTAAAACAAACTGAAGGTTTGGAGTATTTCATAGTACTTGTGGTCAAACAAAATTAGTATTGTTGAGTTTTTTAAAAGTTTGGAGTTGCGAAAACTTTCGTTTTTTCATCAATTCCACTGCACCAATATAGAGGTTTTTACATGAACAGTGCTTATTTTCTATCAGTCGTTTACAATTTCTGTGGATTTCAGATTCCTTTCTTCCTACTCGAATGTTGCAGCATTTAACCTCTTTTTCTATTTCTAAGAGTATTTTGTGGTATAAGAAACAGGTTAAGCTCGTTTTTCACTAATAGGAGGACTGCATGCTAGTAATTAAACTGGGAATAACGCTTCGCTAATTTAGAACAAGACAAGGAAAATGAAGCTAAATATGAATTAGACATAACAAAGTAATACGCTATTTAAGAGTAAAATAGAATGAACGTTTTAGCAAACTCAAACAGAAGTTATAGAAAAAGCATGGCTCCTATGGGCTGAACTATATATATACTTTTCATGCACCCAAAATTTATTTGAGCTTAGTTTTTGTACCATCAGAAGATTTTTTCATACGGGCATTCTTGTATTTTTGCAGCTGCTTTAAAAAAGCTAAATCTTCAGTATTAGTTTTTCTTATTTGTACAACGAGTAAATAAATGCTTTGAATCACACAGCGAAAAAAAAACAACTACATTAACCGTCTCAGCATGTAACCAATATCTGTTGTGTCACGTACTTTAATACAAGCGTTGCCTCATGCAATTTAAACTTCTGTAATCTGTTCAAAAGTTGATGTTTTGTATAAATGGTCATAAAAGCTTTATATTATTTTTACATTCATGTTTTTGATATCATTCATTGCATGCCTTTCAATTAGTTTGCACGTGCACATGAGTTAAAAAGAATGAGTAGACATGTGAAAAAAAAATGCAGTAGAGATCTTATTAATATTGGTATGGTGCATCGAGACGAAGCAAAATGACAAGAAGATTCTGTATTATTTTTTATACTTTATCTATTACTGTTAATTGAAATGCTTGCAGGTATTATTAAACCTTGTCGCAGCAGTCAGTGTTAATACCTTTCCATTAACCCAACATATGTCTTGCGTCCTCATGACACATAGGATGGTAAGAATCAAAGCTAAACTATTTTTTCTTAACCTCGATCTGTCACATTGAAAGAAAACCGCCCGGAAAAAGTTAAATAGCAGCTTTTTTACATTTTACTTTGTGATAAAGTTGAAGTTGAAGTTTGCTCAGTTGTTCACAGAATTGTTTGCATTTTTGTTAATTAATTCTGACTGATAAATGCTTTAACCAAAAGTGATTAGATTATTGTTTCTTGTGGCTTTAGCGTTTCAAACTGGTCAACGGAGCGCATAAAAGACAGGCGACACCTTCCTGTCTCCCTGGAAGAAAAATATATCAAACCTTAATTTGATAAACGCTTTTAAGTACAGCTCACTTTCACAACAAGATCCGACAATCCAACAATATCACACAAAACATATACCGTTTACACTATTTTGTACTACTTTTTGTTGTTGTTTTGTTAGCTCAATAAACAATCAAAATAACAATGAGAAAAATATGTGATTAATTTTAACGCTGTCCAATCCCAATACAAAGTGACAAAGCAGTTGATAAGGTAGAGGCAAAAAGAGTCTTTTTTAGCTATCAAACAAGTTTCAAAAGTTATTGTAGTTTCCAAAACCCTCCACTCCTATATTGAGTTAGACACTAGAGACGCGCGCTTAAATCTTAGAAGATAAAACAAAACCTTCGTTTTCGTTTTGTAAATGATCTGCTTTGTCACTAGTAATATGTGGTTATTTCAGATAAAATTTTGTCAGTTAAACGCAAGACAAAATAAGATCTTTACTTGTTCACGACGTTTCAAATTGTGGGGAGACTCAAGTCGTTTGATGGCTTCTTCCTTGAAAATAAGGTATGTACTGTATGCAAGCAAATAGTTAATGGCTTTATAATACCTGTTTCACTGTTTCATCTTTCTGCTTGAAACTATGCTTTCTTAGTGGCAACTGGAAAGGTATTTACCAACCAGTCCTAATTGGAAGAGTAGGTGGGGATATTTAAAAATGACTGGGAAGAGTTAAACAAATGATGAAAACAGGCAGAAAGATTTACCTACTACCCATCCATTAACGAAACCCTTAGAAACATCAGTAGCTAGACTTTAGAATACAGTTTTCATTCTCGTGCTTTTAACAGGCGTCATTAGTTTCAGTTGTTCTCTAGACGTTGCTCTACTTAAAATGAAAAAGCAATTGTTCAAGTTGTTTAGATAAAACTTCTTTAAAGCTTCTTTATTGTTACATCGCAGTTACACATGCACATATACGCAGTATCCAGGTAAAAATAAGATTTTTTTCCTACTTTAGAACTTTAAATTTTGCTCTTTTAGTCCGTTTTCAAACAAAATTCTGTAACTCTTTCTTGATCTCCTTTATTTAGCGTTGTACTTTGCAAGGCCAAAAGGTTGTTTGCATTGATCGCAAAATTTTTTACAGGCTTTAGTAGCTTTTTTCATGCACAGAACCTAACATTCGCTCAATCTTACACCGCTCAATCCAGACTGCTACCACAGATACGTCGATGACGTTTTTGCCAAGAAAAAGAAAAATGAACCTGACCATCTTCTAGACCAGCTTAACTCATACCTTTCAAACATTGTTTTCACAGTCGAATAAAATCTCGATCACTTCCTTGACACTGCCATCCAACACATTGAAGACCATTTCACTTTCTCAGTTTATACCAAACCCAGTAAAATCTCGACTAACTGGAAGTCAGAAGTCCCAACGACCTGGAAACGCAACGCAATCACTGGCGTCTTCCACTACGCAAAAAGAATCGCCACAGACTTCGAAAGTACAGTCGAAAACATTAAAAGAAAGTTTCAAAAGAGTGGCTACCCAAAGAAATTTACTGAAGAAACCATCGACTCTTTTCAACGTTTAAACCACAAATGATAGGCGGAAACCTTATTCCCTGATGATGGTTTTTAACCGAAAACGTTCGGAAACTTTTGTAATTTTACCTCGCCTTTTATATATTTTAATACTTTTAATAGCATTTTATGTCTAAATTAAGAACCCAAACAGTTGGTTAGACTGTACTTATTATACATTTCCAGTAATTATCTGCAACAATTGGTAAAACACCGAAAAAATACGTACGTATAGAAAAGGCTGTTACTTTTAAATTTCGTTTTGGTTTTCCAACGCGGTTTAAAAGGCTAATATCGAGGAATGACTTAACAAAATTTATACTTACTAGAAAACACTCGGCATAGGATTTGGGGTTATTAAGGTTAACATAACGTTCGATATTGTCCTAAGCTATTTTCAGTGGCAGTCACGTAAACTCTAAAGTTTTCGTTGTTTGTCGACTTTAAATTTTCAGACCACTGATACCACATATCGCGGGAAAAACCGCCACAGCAATATTCAACTAAAGTGCAACCTAAATGAGAAAATTTGTTGTAGGCGACACTTGACGTCACCGCAAATTTAGAGTATTTTAGACGTTTTAAGATTTTTGAAAGTCTCGATATTTCACAAGGGGCAATTTGTCTGCGATTTCGCCGTGCATTCTGTTTTTCACAGAATTTCGGCCAAAAGCCATTTCTAAATTAGCTCAGTTTGAAACCACTGTTGCATCCTTTGCAAGAAGCTATGCAAACAAAAAAACTATAAAGAATCGCATTCTGATCTAAAAAAAATCATAAAAATTCAAGGTTGACTATATACTGTGCGTTTCAATTAATCCTAAGTTGTTTGGCTACTAATGTTATTTGTTTCTAACTTTGGGACAAGTAAAGCAAAACAAGTCGGTAGCCCCGCCCATCCGTCTTAAATTACTCATAAGGATACGTGCGCTTTTTATGATATTCACTTTGCTTAGAAAAGATTATAACGATATTGTATATGAACCGTGAACGAAAAGCTCCCCTTGTTGGTACACTTTCGGAAGAACAATAATTGAGACGAACTAAATCTTTGGTTACAGAGTAGGAAAGGTTATTTTATTTAGCCAAAAATTAATAGTCGGCGGAAATCGATCTTTAGCTGTGAGGCTAAATACTGGTTTTATCCAAAAATTTGTGTTCTAAAATACGGAGTGCTGTAATACGTAATCAGTCGTTAAAACTTTTTAAGATCTTGGTTAAAAAGGATGCCGACCCTTTTAATTTAACCAAACAGCACGTTCTATAGGACACAAAATAACCGATCAACGATCTCCTATAGGTACATTTTAGTAGTTGTTTGTTCAAGGAACTACATTAGTGAGTGAATGACGTCAAATTTTTACAGGTTTTCGAAATTCCTACATGTAAAACTGAGCGTTTCTTAAAACCATTGTTAAGTTTGTCCGAAACTATTGATTCTTTTTGTTTGTCAAACTTAGTTGTGCCTTTGTGTTTCTTATATAATAGGGCTTTGCATAAGTGTCGAGGCGCACATTTTTGGAATATTCTACACCTCGTTGTTCCACTACATCTATTTTGTAGTGAAATATAGGGCATAAACTTGAAGGAAGTGATAATTAAGAGTAAGCAAAATGGAATGCATGGTCACAGACTGAGTTTAGACAAGTTTGTAGCTGGAACACAGCTCAAATACAGAACACACACAGCTTACAGGAGCATACATACAATGAACAGTTTTTGCCATACAGATAAACGAACATTACCTTACTATATGAAACACATATAGCAGAAGTTTATCAAAAACTTTCGAATAAAGTATCAATTGAAAGAGTACATTTTCGAATGAAACACAAAAGGAACTGTTGAAAGCTCTATCAACTTTTGAAATACAATCTTTCGCTGTACTGAAAACAAAAGTCAATACTATATGTTACCTTTCGACACCGAAACTAAGTCCTTAATCTTTTGGTTTTAACTGTGTTTTTGTTTTCAGGGAAAAGAACAAGATCGAAAAATGTGGGGACAAACAGGAGAAAGGAAAAATGCACATGAAAAGGGAATATGAGGGAATTATGAGAGAAAGCTCGATGGATTTTAAAAGACAAAAAGAGGAGCCAAGCAAAGTATGTTTTTTGTAGTTGTGGAATCTTCAAATTTTTGGTTTTGTCTGACCAAAGCGAACCATGCTTTTAAATGGTGATTATGGTTGTCCTTTGATTGACTAAAACAAAGAACTTTTATGTGAAATGCAACTACTACAAACTCTTAACTCAAAAGCAATACTCGTTTATGATACGTATCAAATCTAAATTATTCATTTCAATTGCAGATTTGTTAAAAAGACTTAGGCTACATATTCTATGCTGTTAGTTTGTAGTGTTCATTACTTGTTAGATTGTTTAAGAACTTTCACTTCCAAAACTTGCTCAAAGGCGTTCATATGTGGCAGTTGGATCGCCACACCCCACTCCGATTAATAACAACATTATAAGGGCCTTTCTTTTTTGCCCTAATTTTTGTTTTCAGATTTGTGCCAGACGAGTTCAACTTTTTCCGTCAGGTGTTCTTTAATCCTATAACTGCGTGACTTTTTCAACTACGAGAAAGCAAACTGTGTTGATAACAACGAAACACTTTTGCATGTAACGTCAAGTGAAAGAGTTTATTGTTAAAATGAACTGCAAGAGTAACTCCAAAAATAAAATTGAACTATTACTGATGGAACACTGGACAGGTTAGAACGAAAAATCTTGAAACATATAACTAATTTATATAGACTGTTACGATATAGATTTCGACATTTAACTTTCAGAATAAAGTTTGTTTTTGTCGCGTTGCGTGAAGATTTTGGTATTTCTTTAATAATAAATGAGTTGCAAATATTTTGTAGTAAGGCTAAATTAATAATTGATGAAGACTGATTCAATCTGAAAGTACTATAAGACAGATTTTGTAATTCCAACTATCGTTTGAGTTAATAAAGAAATGTTTAATTATAGAAAATACAAGAGCAGATAATCTGAAAGTGCAATGAGATAGATAAGTTTAGTAAATATTTATATCGATCCTTTCCTTATCTTTAACGGGAAGTGATGTTAATAGAGGTTAATCAGAAAAACATAAAATCGAGATTTCGGTTCGATTTTAGTGTCAGTGAGCAAACAAAAAGCTTTTAGTAATGGAAAAGCGTAGGAAATATCATTAGAATGAAGAGCTGTTGAAGGCACAAATGTAACAACTGGTCCTAAATGTAACAAAGGTCCTAAATGTAACAACAATTGGTCCTAAAT
>JAOBRD020834839.1:0-13211 GCA_027575215.2 Hydrozoanthus sils
CTCTGGTTGATAGAACAATGTAGGTAAGGGAAGTCGGCAAAATAGATCCGTAACTTCGGGTGTATCGAAAATACATTTTGTCAACAATTATCAAATTTTGAAAAGTGCTCATAAATGCCAGGGGAGCATAAAGTTACTAGTTGCTATTAAACGTGTTTGGTAACCGAACTTCATGTTATCTATCTGGCTTTGGCTACGACAATTTTTAAATGGGCCTTCCCCCCTTCCCACCCATCTCTAATTGAAAGGTTAAAAAATAAATAAGCATCCCGAGGGCTTATTAGAGCATTTACGGTAAAATAACATTATAAGTCAGTGTTGCAGTGGCCGGGTGGTAAGCCTGTTCAACTGGCAATCCATGATGATGATGATGGTGATGATGATGATGGTGATGATGGTTGTTGTGATGTCCATATACTAGTTTAGTAAACATCTGCCACAAATCCTATTATTGTTGATGTGTTTATTATTAGTGTTACTAGTGATAGCATTGCAAGTAAATTATAATCAACTACGGTTAATATTACCAATAGTCTGCTGATTGTCTAGTAACAAGTGAAAAATTTTTGCCTTGTTTTTAGGCTCGGCACGCCAACGGTATCTAGCACAAGTACTACAGGCGGTAACGCCAGAACCTCCACCACAACTACAACTATGGCAGGTGGGAATATTTTACATCTTGAAACACACTTAACACCCTAGGCTCTGGTTTAAGAAAGTGCCAGTTGACCAGAGAAAAAGATACAAGAAACTCAAGTTTTTGCTTTTCTTCGTCAATGACATTCCTTTGGGCAAAATACATCCACCGAAGAGCAGTATACGTCTTGACTATGAATGGCTATGGCTATATTTTCAAGTTTAAAAGTATGAATCGTGAGAAGAAATTGTGATCTTCATCATAGGATTTACATCCTTTGGCTAGCTAAAACTTTATTTAATCCTTGTATTAGTGACGAGCAAAAAGACTTTCCCATGCAACGGCTATTTTGGATCAAGTTCCTTGTTTGCATGGCTAGTCTCGACACCAAGACGAGGTTAGCCACGCAACGGCAAAATTGTGATCCAAAATGGTCTTCGCATAAAAAGGGTCTATTTTAGAAACTCCAAATAAGTAAAAGACATCTGGATGAAATAGTAAGAATTGTGATAAAAAAAATACCAAACCAGGAAAGTTTTGGGACTGCATTAGTGCGAGACTCAAGTGTTAAGAGTTGGGTCAGCGCTATTCAACTAATAGCATGTAATTATGACTCTGCTTTGTTATGATGTTGCTTAGGTTCAACACCAGGCTCAACAACGGCCCCGTCAGGAGGCTCGGCACCACAACCAGACCCAATGAGCCAAATGATGAGTCAGATGCTGTCAGCCATGGCACAAGGAGGCCAGGTAGTGATACATAGCCAGCAAACCGCAGTACACGGTCTTCTGCTTTTATTAATGATTAGAAGTTAAACATGCTGACTTGGTGTTAGATTGATAGAGTTATGGCGTTTGGGGATCACTCTTTTTTTCGAAAACCTGGTCGCTATTGTGTTGTAAACTTGAGCAGAATATATTTCGAAGCAAAGACAAGGCAAAATAAGTTGGGTGTATGTCTGTTATAGGTTGCTTATTTTGAAGAGCAGAAATGATTGGTGTTATTCATTCTAATTTTTGAACCAGTTGATGAAACCCTATAAAGTGACCATTCATTTTGTTAGTCTTGAAGAGTAGAAATGATTGGTGTTATTCGTTCTAATTTTTGAACCAGTCGTTAAAACCCTAAATTGGCCATTGATTTTGCATGGCCTAGTTATTCAGAAACTTATTCGATTCATCCAATGCTTGTTATTTTTTTTCAGCCGGCCCAAAACCCGGAGGTTAGATTCCAAGCCCAACTTGAACAGCTTGCCGGCATGGGATTTGTAGATCGAGCGCGCAACTTGCAAGGTGAGGAGGCAATTTCTATTGTGGGTTTAGTGAAGCCCGCAGTCAGTTAATATGGAGTGATGCATATTGAATGCTGTTTCAGAGCTGCTGCTGTTTGACAGTGTTCTTTACTTGTATAATAAGCAATAATCCCCCGAAGTGGAGGTGACTAGTGGTCCAGATATTTACCGAGACGGGAAGCGGCGAGGTAAATATATATCGCTAGGCACCGACACTGAGGGGGATAATTACTTTACTATATCCAAATCAGTCGAATAAATTCATCCTATTTGTGAATACATACATCCCAAATCTAGTGGCCCTTTTTTGTGTTTAAAGTGAATGGCAGCTGAATCGTTTGCTTCGCGAATTTCCTCTTCCGAGATTGTCGCGAAACGAGTCGCCATTTTGACGGCTTTCTCAAAACAGTAAATATCCTTGGATGTTTACTGTTTCAGGAACCAATCAGAGCGCGCGAAAAAGCTATTTACTGATTTGGTATATAGAGAATACTTCATGGAAAGTGCGCGCGTACGGTTTTTGTTCACGAGTCGTGAAGTAGCATAAAATGAACGAGTTAGCGCAGCGAACGAGTGAGTTTTATGTTACGAAACGACGAGTGAATAAAAACTGTACAAAGCACTTTCCGTGCTGTTTTCTGTTTATCATATACACAAAAAAGCAATTCTTGAAATGTGAAATGGCGCGCTAGTACTGTCATTTCACACGTGAAATGACGATACGCGGATCGTGACTAGGCGAAGAACAATGAACGTACGGAAATTTACTGCATGGAAATGCAGAGAGTAAATCTCGATATGTATATGATAAATATCGAGATGATAACTCCATAGGGACTAGCTTTCAGAAACTCGATGACAACATGCGTAAACTCGCTTCTTTTCTTTGTGTACCGCAGGTTAAATCAGATATACATCGATATTAATTTTGTCGGCCTAACAATTTTTTTCTAACATTTAAGAAAAAGAAAACGTAAATATAAAAGTGACCAATATAAAGATGGTGAATCGCGTCAACGTTAAGATATTTTAAAACCCACTGTGAACTGTTTTAGACAGATATAAAATGATTAATTACGAGCTGTGAATTGTTTTCGCGTCGAAATATGAACTGTTTTAGAACGTAATTATTTGTTAAATACACCAATTTCCGACAGCGTCTGTTCTTTTTTATTCAGCCGGTGGCTAAATTCGAATTATTGGGGTAAAATCCGGTCCATAGGAACATGAATTACTTCCAGTTAGCGGGGACTTCGATTTATCCGAGTTCGAATTATTGGGGTCCAACTGTATTTTATGCAAGCAGCAAACTGTTGGTTGTTTACACTACAATGCGGTTGAAGGTGACACGTCAAGAGTATTTTATTTCAAACTGGTTGTTTGAAAAGAAAAGTTTCCATAATGTTTACTTGTTTCTTTGTTTTTCTTTGCAGCACTTATAGCTACCGGTGGTGACGTTAATGCGGCTGTTGAAAGGTTGCTGCAATGATTCGGCTCACTTCAGTGCGTCGGGAAGAAAACTAACCCTACAGGAATAACTTAGCTATAGTTAATGTGGCCAGTAATTCCAACTGAACCGACTGACATACAGTAATACTGCCTTGAATTGTATACAACTAAATTGGCAGTGTCAGTGCACGATAATAGTTACACTGTTGAATAAGCGAACAAAACCTCTTGAAATCTGTTTATCTAGAATGTCTTTACCGCAAAATATATCTGGGTTTATTTTAGATAATTAACATTGTAATTTTACCATTATTATGTATATTTAAAGTATTGACCATTCCTGCAGAACGCTGTTTGTCGAAATGATCTCGGGGGGTTTCTTTTCGTGCGGTAGGGACTATCAGAGTAGATTTTTCCGATTTACCAAAAATGTTTGCTTCTGAAGTGGCTTTCATCTGCATTATCAGTTGTTCTTTAAAAAGCAACAGTGGACTGAACTCACTTTGGCCAATCACATGTCAAATTGAGGGTGAGTTTGTACGGGCCTATTCCGGAATAGAAATACATGGATTTTTGGAAGAGTCATTCGTTTAGAACATATTCTGATTCCGGATTACTTAGAAACTAGTTTTTCCACTCGTTCTGATCTGCTCCTGATACATCAGAATAGCCGAAGTAGTGACGTCAGACACTAACATTCAAAAAGAATTTCTTAAATTAAATTGAACATAATCTCTGCGGTGAGCGTCGTTTTGGGCTTTTTGTTTTCAAGTAATCCGCCTACCGGAAGTAAAATTACTGCGCGCGTTTGAGAATACATGATGTACTTGGATAAACTTTTTGTTTGGAAAACTGAAATGAAGCAAATCCGGATTATTCGATAATGTACTCCTTTTCCGGAACAGGCCCAAACGAAAGCGCCAAAAATCGATAAAAGAAGGAAGAAGTAGAAGACCTGTACATGCGTCATGCATGTGTTGCGTATTGGCGCGAAATTTTCCCGCCTTTCAGAGGAGAGCGGTATGTGATTGGTTAGACATAAGGACGCGTCATTTGTTTTTGCTTTTACGACTCATTTGAATAGGAAATAAAGTTTTTTCAATTTCGTGTACTTTCTTTTTATTTTTTGGTCAACCAAGCACAAATGTTGATCGACGTCTAAGTTTACTTTGAGGCTGTTTCCGCTACTGTGGAAGAGCTCGGGGCCTGGTTGTTCAAGATCCGGTTAATTTTAATACAAACAGTTATTTCTTTACAATGAAAGGTCTGCTTCGCTTACAAACACTGCTTAGAAGTTCAAACAATACAAACATGTTAACCACAAATTTCCAAGCGAAGTCAGTGAACGGTTCGTAAGAAACAAGAGCTTGGGTAAGGTCTGATCGGTCTTTGACCAACGGGGCCCTGGATTAGAAACTTTGAATGATTCAGTACTTACTTTACCTTATCGATAACTTTGTAATAGATTGTTTTACAAAACACATTATATTAAAATAAATAAAGCTATGGCTAAGAAACTTGCTGGAAACCGAGAAAATTATGAAATATACGTACAGGTATGAAGAGAAAAGTTTTGGAATCGCAGTTTTTCACTGTGAAAATATTTCTAACCAAATGATGTTTTACTCCAGTCTGCGGCCAATTTTTGTAAAAATCTGTCATGTAGTCGTGTCGCTGCCTCGCGAGACGAAATAAGAACTGGCCGAGCCTCAGCTTCGCGAGAAATAAGCGTAGCTGTTTTTTCCTCGTTTGCACCGGGCCTAAAAATACTAAAGCATGGCGAGTAAAGAACAATTCAAGTGTATGAAACATGCCCGGTGGTCATTTAAGCAAGAAACCTTCCATTGTGAGACGTTTTAGGAGGTGCTTTGCCGATGACGGGCAGTTGAGAAAAACATTACCGAAAGGTAAAACAACATACAGAATCGAGTGAGGCCTTGTCACTGGGAACGGAGAATTTAAATCCAAGTTTCTGAACTACAGCTAGCCGAGTACAGGGTCAGCTGGAGGTCGTGAGAAGTCTTAAAAGGACGGATAGGCTCGGTCCAAGCCTAGAAATACCCAATTATATTAAAAGGTTACGATCAAAATCTCCAAACTAAACGCCTACCAGTTTCTTCCTGAACACCTGAGCCCCTTCAGGTCGTGCAAACAAGTGGTTCCGCCATTTGTACCAGCTTTCACGTTGTACGCCTTGTTTTGACGCGATCCAGAGCCGTGATTGACCGCGGACCACGAAGCCCAATGAGAAAACAGGACTGTTCGAAGCCGGAAAGGGTATACGTAACTCCGGCTGCAGGGGCCGCGGGGGTAATTTCCCCCCCCCCCACCAACTTTTTTCTCTGACTTTAATTAGTGTCATTGCGAAAAGGTTGACCCAGTCTGAGACTTTCGTTTCTGACCAGTACCGAGCAAAATAGTCGTTCTTGTTCTGGTACTGGTCTTATGTAATCAAATTACGGGATTCCGGAATCAGATCTGAATTCGTCCCATACATCCTATATATAACGCCTAAGAGCCTAAGGTTGTCGGTCTGTAGTTGAAAGTCACGCATCACTGCCAGGCGTATCTCGTTCTAGTCTACCTTGAACATTCTTGATCGAGAAGAGATCTGGGGACGGCTTCACTTAATTTATTTACCCCGAAAAGATGGCAGACGAAGATGGTCCTTTTGTTCAAAGTAAGTAGTCATTTTAACTATCAAAGCTTTCGGTGATAAATTTTGATAAGTAAAGATAAAATTTTAGATTTATATAACGTATATTAACCATGACTGAAAATTATACTGACCACTCTTTGCAGATTATCAACTTCATAATATTCATTATTGATTATAAAAATCTCAGTTTTTTTCATCCTGCATAGATATAGGAACGGTTGGTGTGAGTTATTGGTGGTAGGAAAAACTGTAAATTGGTTGCCCAGCAGTCTGAAAGTATTTATAATCAGAAATTAGCGAAAGCATCGTAAATCGTTCGATCAGTGAATTGTGGTACAACTCGAAGAAAGTACAAACTAAGTCGTTCAACTGACAAACGATTGATTGCTGGAAAATCAGTGCATCAAGATCTTTCAGTGCAACACAATCGTGCACTCTTCATGTTGTCCGTGGTTAAGTTTGATTAGTGTGGGATTTCTGATTAATGTCATTCGTCAAACACTGGGTAACTTAACAAGTGACGTCTCAGTCCAGTCCAGCATATTAAAGACAATATGCAGCTCAAAACTGACAAAACCAAACAACACGAAACTACTCTGCTATCTTTGTCAAAATGTGGGTGCAGCTTAAAGTGTCCGTGATGTGAAATATTTTTTACTTTAGTGGATAAACCTTTCTAAATGAAGAACAGCAGTGAAAAAATTTTGTCAAAATCTGTTATGGTTCTCAAGATATTAACAATATTGTTTTCAACTGATGGCATCAGTTGTTAGACAGGCAAGTTTTCAATTTTTTGAAGTCTGCTGCTAATCCATAATCTTTGGATGAAAATTAGCAACTATTCTGAAGAATACCTCAAGATATATCATCAGCCCAAGTGTGGTTTAAATTCATCCAAAGTTTATGGATTGGCAGCAGGTTTCATTTTTGGCCAGGCAGGCCAACGACTGACATGTTGAATGATAATATCTCAAGAACCATAACAGAATTTGACCAGGGTAAAGAGCCTGTAGGCGACCATCCTCAAAATCTTAGGCACCTAGGTGAAAAGGAAGGAGCCTCATACATTGGTCACATTAGGCAGTCCGCTTGGGAATGTGGGAAATTTTGTTATTGATTAAGTAAGCCAAAAACAAAATGGCGTCGTCCAAGGGATTGAAGAGGGAACAGAAACTGGCTAATTGTGCCCAATCAGTGCTTAGGTTTTCTCAAAACTACAGCAAAATACTACACATCTGAGAACTTCTATGATTTTAATAGACTTTAAAGTTATTAGAGGTTTTGCAACTTGGTGTTGTATATCCTTCATTCTATATACACAACACCAAGTTGCAAAACTTCTACATTGATCATTTGATAATATCATATAGCATTGGCTATTTGGCATATCGAGCAAGCAGATGCAAGATGTGTGTCCAGCAGAAATAGACAAGAACTTACCCTGTGACTCGGCTCCCCATCTGAGTCTCTGTAGCTCAGTGGGTAGAGCATCTGACCAGTAATCGTAGGGTTGCAGGTTCGATTCCCGTCAGTGACTCAGAATTTTTTCTGATCTCTCAAACTTGAGGAGCGGTTTCCTTCATACTATATAGACAAAGTTTATTTTTGGAAGTATGTAACTGACTCCCCCTGTCTCTCATGAATTGAAATTTTTAAAAAAAAGAAATGCAGGCATTTCTAAGGAAAAATAAGACATAAGTAAAATAAGACTAAGATCACCTGATGCAGCAACAAAATCATTGCAAGCAGTGAATACTGTACCTATAAAGCTTGATATAAAATAATATTAACGTTATAGAATCATTAAGTCCATCAGCAATATGTCTGTTTGCATTTTGAAGCTTTTAAACAATTTTGAAACTCTATTATTCAACAAATTTTGATTTTCTTTTTGTTTTGCACTCAAAAAAATAAATGGTAGTTCTTTAGTTTTGCCTTGTCTATACTCTTAAAGATTTACCTCTGCTACATGACAGCTCACTGAGTGGCACTTCGATTTTTTATTTCACAGCTTTTAAGTGTATATTATATAGTTAAGAGATATTTTTGGTGGATTTCTTGTCCTTAGTTCTCCATGCTTTACATGAACATGTCCCAGCAATAAAATCTGAGATAAGGATTCGAAAATGGAAATTTTGGCTTACTACATGCTTTTTCTTTAAAAATAAATTTATGAGAAATTCAAGGCCAAAATTTAACTTAAAGAACACTGTAAGAATAATCAGAGCAGAAACTCAGATATAAGGTCAATGCTATTAAAGTTTTAAGTTCTTGGGATAGACAATATGTTGTTTTTTGAAAAAAAACATTGCATAGACCAATGACTTTGGAAAGTTTTGACATAAAACAGTTGCTTGTGGTCACACCTGTCTCACAGCTATTTGGTATCCCTTCATAAAGATAATCTGCTTGTAGTGTTCACGTTACACCACTGTGAATGCTTTAACAATGATGTTTGAAAGCAATTTATTTGCCTAAATGATGATTGAATTGATGTTTTATAAATAGTGAGAAAAGGAAAAATTTGCCATTAAATTTTATCTTTTTTCTCCATTGGTTCATATTTTGTATATAGTCATTGAGTCTGATTTCTTTTGTTTGTATGTTTTAATTTTGGTTTTAAAGCCATTGATAAAGTCAAATTCAATTATAACTTTGTTTTCATTCATCTGTAGATCAAGGGGTATGAAAAGAAGCAACATAGAGCTCACAAACAAATCATTTGGATAACACACCATTAATTTCAATTTGGTTTTCGAATAAAATGTCAACAGCATTAGCACATGGCTGTCAAGTACTACTAATGAGCACTAGTGGGAAACCATTCACATGTGAGGTGTGTAAAAAGCCATTTAAGTGTAACATTCAGCTGAATTAACATATCCTGGTACACACAGGTGAAAAACTGTTCAAGTGTGACACCAGTCCGAAGAGACATACTGGTGAGAAACCATTCAAATGTGCTACCTGTCGGAAGTCATTTGTGAGTAGGAGTCAGCTCAAACAACATGGAAAGATACACGCTGGTGAAAAAACATCCAAGCATCAGGTAAACAATAGTGAAAGAGCATTCCAATGCGAAACATGTAAGAAGTCTTTTAAAAGCAGTTTTTGCCTCAAGCGACATAATTTGGTACACAAGGGTGGGAAACCATTCAGGTGTGAGACCTGTTAGAAATCTTATGTGCACAACAGTGACTTAAAAAGACATTACATGGTACACACTGGTGAGAAACCATTCAAGTGCAAGACTTGCCAGAAGACATTTACACGTGGAAGTCTGCTTAAATTACATAGCAAGGTACTTACTGGTGAGAAACCATTTACGTGCGAGACCTGTCACAGATCGTTTTCACGTAGCTGTCACCTGAAACGGCATTACAAGGTACATACCGGCGAGAAACCATTTCAGTGCAAGACCTGTCAGAAATCTTTTGCTCACAACAGTGATTTAAAACTGCATTATAGGTGTCATACTGGTGAGAAGCCATTCAAATGTGAGATCTGTCAAAAAGTGTTTGCACACAGGAGCTCCTTAAGACTACATTATAGAATGCATACTGGTGAAAAACCATTTAAATGTAAGACATGCCAGAAGTCGTTTGCACGTAGCAGCGACCTAAAACGACACTATCATTTACATGCTAGTGAAAACCCATTTAGGTGTAAATCCTGTCAGAAGTTGTTTTCACTGGAAGGTGACCTGAAACTACATTACAAAGTGATCACAGGTGAGAAATCGTTCTGGTGTAAGACCTTTCAGTCAAAGAAACCATTCGAATGTGAAATATGTCAGAAAACATTTGCACGTGAAGGACATCTCAAAACACATAACAGGGTGCATTCCCGTGAGACACCATTCAAATGCAACTTATGTCATAGAAAATTTACAAGAGCAAGCGCCCTTAAGTTACACCAAAACGTCCACGATGAAGAGGAGAAACACAAATACAAAAACCTTCAAAGAAAGCTTCAAGAACTAAATGCCAAAGCAGGATCCCTTAGACACCACAGCACCTATGAGCAATCGCTTCTGTCAAGTTCCCCATATAAACGGCGAAACACTGTTAGTAGGGAAAAAACTATTACCCCGATAGACAAAAACAATCGTAAACAAGCAAAGAGCAATATTAGACGTTATAATCGATCATTTCCAGGTTAAGCAAAGATTTTTTTTTCATACAAATTACCAAGCAGCACAGAAGACATATTTAATTCTAGAACGTCCAGTAGTTGCAAATACACGGAAAATATAGTTGACCTATTCTGCTGGTCAGTCACGTGTTCTGGATTAGGTAAACAAAGTTGGCAGCGAACAAAGGTGATGTTTGGACAAAAAAAGTGAGTTATTTTCCAAGACTTTCAGGAAATGAAATCGAAAATCCCTTTTGTGGAAAACATTTCAACCGTTTTTTTTTTTACTTGAGGCAGGGTATCCTTAAATTTCTACCTTTTGCAAATTTTTATCTTAGGAGAACTATGAAAGGAAAATTCATCTGTTTCCATAAACGTTAAAAAAACAGAAATGTTAAACCTTTGTGCATCATGTTGCGTCTCTCGATGTGCTATTTATCGAATTTTGAGCCACGTGATAGCTGTGATATAAACAGCGGATCTATTTGTCGCTGTTGATATCTTTTAGTAATAAATGTTTTCATTCATAACGTCTTTGATTTGACATTAATGATTGTAATATAATGTGATCATCTGCAAAGAGGTCAACTCTGACATGCTGTAGTGAACCAAAGGCATGTGTAAGAGAAACTGAAAAAGGAAAAACCCAACTGCCTCGAGCGGGAATCGGTTCGATTTTTTCGATTTTTTCTTTCTCAGTTTCTCTTGCACTTGCCTTTGGTTCACTACAGCATGTCAGAGTTGACCTCTCTGAAGATGATCACATTGATCGAAACATGCAGATATTTCCAATTGTAATATAAGGGAGATTTAGCATCGCGTATACGCGAGACGCGAAATGTGATCTTGTCAGCAAGATTTTCCCGCGTCTGCCGTTTCACGTTTGCCGTACGTACCCCAAGGTAAGGGTTTTCGCGTTCGATATTTACGTGAGATTTTTCGATCTTTTTTCAAGCATAAAATTAGATTTTGGTTCGTAAAAAAGGTAAAGGGATGATATGCTTAATGTTCAGTCAGCTAAATTGAAGAAACAACACAAGAAATTGTTCAGATAGTGCAAATTGGCATTTTTTATCAAGGCGGGAATCAAACAATTGTTACTGATTGTGATTAACAGTAAAAAATATTTTTTTCTTTGCTAATATGTACTTTCAGAATACGATTTTAATTGCTTTTAATTTACTTGACACTAGTTTGCAGTCTAATTCGAGTCTCTCGTGTGTTTTCGCATGAAGCTCACGTCAACTTGAAGTTAAAACCAAGAAAAGACAAATGTACGGCAAACGGCAGAGGGCAAATTGACGTTTGCCGTCTCACGTATACGCGGTGCTAAATCTCACTATAGTTGAGTGAAAACGCGCGCTCTGATTGGCTAATAGGGACCTTAAGATACGTGGACATCGACAACGGCTTACAAATCACACTTCTTGCTTGACTTTTCAATCACGTAAGGCTCGTTTGCTTTCCCTTTTGTCCGAGTTACGCTTTGTGAATAGAAAAAGACGAAAGTGATTTTTTTAAAGGTAAAGGAAGATTAACAAAATTTCTTTAGGTCGTTCTCGTAGCCGTAAAAACTTCAAAATCGAGCTTTTCACGTTGTAATTTTCAAGACGATGGCGTGTAGTTGCCCAGCATGGTGCATTCCAACGTGCAGCTATTGTATTCACTATTGTTTTCTGCCTTGGTCGTCGATATTTGCGTGCTCGTGGCTTAAACTCCTAATATCCAATGAGCCACGCTTACAGCGTCAGCAATTTTGTCAATCCACGAAGAAAGTGCTTGGATTTACTTTTTCTCGCTACTTACAAAAGTAAAGAGAGAAATGGCTAAAAATATTTACTTCAAAACGCTGAAGAGTAGTATAGTATGCACCGAATTAGCCTTATTTTTGCGGAGTACGCATAAATTATCTTTGTGTTCCAAGTTCAATAAAATGGAAAACCAATGCAGTGTCTGCACAAATTATCTCTGTGTTTCAAACTCAAAAATAAAATGGTGGGCCAGTGACGTCACGCATAAATTACCTCTGTTGACTTCCAAACTCGTGAATAAAATGTACAGCACGCATATATTATCAGTCTTGTTATGAAAACGTTCCCTGCGGCGCCAAATGCATTAATTATGCAAAACAGCATTGGTTTTTGGTTCTTCGTGATTGGCTCATGCATAAAAGTTTTAATCCATGACATCGTGTTCCTATCAATATATAGGTGAGTTTCTGCTGACGTCATTGTTTACATTCTGGTTCATCAGCATACAAATCAGGTCGGAGAAGTAACAAACAGAAGCAACAATTGACCGAACTTTTGGTGCTATAAGTGTAGTTGTAAACAAGACCAGCATGTATGAACACATATTTATCCCTTTTTACAGATAACTATCCCTGAATAGTTTTTTTCCGGGGGCGGGATTTGTACGTATTTTTCTCTCAGTTTCTTTCTAATCTTTTTAATTTTTGACTCTATTCAAGTTTTAGACATTCCGTTCGATAAATGATCTGCTTGGCTAAACTGATTGTTTTTCGTTATTTCCCCTGAAAAAAAAGTAATGGTCAAAAAAACTGTTCTTTTTTTCTCTAAGCGAACTTTTATTTTTGTCTATTTCAAATTAAGTAATAACAAATCCATATGATGCAATTTTCTCCTG
The DNA here is from genome assembly GCA_027575215.2 of Hydrozoanthus sils. Taxonomy (NCBI): domain Eukaryota; kingdom Metazoa; phylum Cnidaria; class Anthozoa; order Zoantharia; family Hydrozoanthidae; genus Hydrozoanthus; species Hydrozoanthus sils. The sequence goes on from JAOBRD020834839.1 coordinate 12,817, forward strand.
TAGAACGTAATAATATAACTTAAAATATTCAGGGCTATTGAAATAGTTTCTTCAATGTTTGAAAGCTCTTATCAAAGAATTTACATAGTTAACAACAGAAAATGAGACCTCTTAAAAACGGTTGTCAAACATGGTTAGGACTGGAAACAAGTGCGTGTAAATGAGGCTATTGGGAGTTATTAACATAAAGACATATAAACTATAATGCAAGAACCGTGTACGAAATGCCTAATTTGTCGCAGGATCAATTAAAATCTTTCAGCCAAACTGTAAAAACAAAAAATTGTTGGTTGCATGGTTTGGCCTTGTTCTAGCGCCTTACAGGTTTGTTTTTTGTCAAACCGTAGTTGCGTTCTACAGGTTTGTTTTGTCAAACCGTAGTTTTATTTAAACAT